>PITA01014560.1:23080-53392 GCA_004023965.1 Spilogale gracilis | reverse complement strand
GTTCTCTAGAATTGAAACCCCAGTAGGATATTAGAAAAAAAAATGCAGAGTTTCACATCAGTCCTTTTATACCAAAGAAAGTGATGAGAATTACTGCTTTATCCTCCCATGAGCCAGGTCTGTTCTAGAAAGGCTTTTCTGGTAGAAAATGGGAAAAGCGCTGACTCATGGGATGGAATGAATATCAGGGACTGAAAATGCACTGGGAAAATCCATTAAAAGGCTATGAGGTTACATACCTCACTAAGACCTTAAAATGTTATTTTAAAAAATGGAAATTCAAAATATATTCACCTCCAAGCTAGTAAGAAATGCAAAAAACTGAAATCAACATAACAGGGAACTGAGAGGGAGTCTACATTTTGATTAAGAAAGAACATGCTTCATAAAACACACCCCCACACACATCTACACAAGACCACATTTTTATGCTTCATCTACCCAGTTTCTTTTCGAAGTTGATACCCTCTAGAAATCTTATTTAAAGCGTGTAATACAACTCCCCCCACCCACTTTTCTCTGAGACATTTTTTGTTATGATTTAAGAAACTTGAGTAACATAAACCCTGTAGTTCGCAAGGGAAGAGTGTTCAGCAAACTTGAGCCTTTCTTTTCAAATCTCAGGTGAGAAATAGAATCCCTTTTGGAAGATCAAGAAAGAATAGTGTCAATGCTCAGACTGGAACACTGTAGCTGGAAGGACTCCAGATAACATTTAACTTTGGTACCTTATTTTTAAAATTCCATTCTTCTGATACTTCTTTTAAACTTTATAAAGATAATTTTTAAAAGGGTGGCATTAGGAATTGCAAGAAAATTGGGAAGAATTTGGTATATTATGGGAAAAGAGATGGTGTAGAATATCCCAAGCCTTTAAATTTGTCATTTACAAGAATAGCAAGACCCTTCCATGGCACATGTTTTGATGACTCTGTAAGAAGCAAATAGTCTTAACCATGAATTGAGCTCTAGACACCTTTTGGGTATTCCTGTCCCTGATAGCCCAGAATCAGAAGGCTCTGGAGGGTCAAAGCAACACAGGTTCCTCTGTAAATTCCTCCCACACTCTGATGACGTCCTCTTTGTTCTCCTCCCATTCTTCCAGAGCAACTGCTCTATCTGGCCTTTGTGTGGAGTATGCAGTTTTGGGAAATGCTGACATGTCTCACTCTTCCATAAAACATCTTGTCCTTCTAATTGTTGATTGTTGGAATCCCTTTGTCATGAGTCAATACTATAATAGAAGATAAGGCTTTGGAATAGATTTAAATATATATTTAAATGATGTATCATGACATACAGATAAACATGACCGATTGTTAATGTGTCTATATTCACTCTTTCAAAACACTAAAATTGAAAGACAAACTTGATATTAAAATAATAAAATTATACTCCGACGAGAGAAGATGATGAGAGAAGACAATAGATGAGAGATTGCAGCATGTTTTGGGGAGAAACAAAGGAGATGAATGGGGCTGATTTTGTAGATTATTGGAAACTACAACGTAGGTGTCTGGACAAAGATAACAATGAAAAATAGTGTGATTTATTCTGTAGACTTCTGGAAAACCTAAGAAGCAGAGGTATAATGTACTGAAAACAGAAGCATAAAACTATAAAGAATGGGGGATAAAAGTGCCTGATAATGTTTACCTCAGGAAGAAGAGCTTTATTCTCAAAGAGATATATAGGAAATTTCAATAGTAAGAATATTTCTTAACCTGGATGGTGCCTATATTAATCCTTACCCATTATAGATACTCCATATATATAATAACTGTATACCTGTCTCTGTGTGTATCAAATTTTGTATTTAATAATATTGTAAAAATATTTTATTAGCTAAAAAAGGATAAGGCTTGAGGTTAAGTATAGAGGAATTAGCTGAAAATTTACACAGAAGAATAAAGTATTGGGAGGAGTAGAATAGTTAACTGGTGTTTTTTGGTATATGTCTTTAAATATCCAATTTTTTCCATTTTGTACTTACATTCTTTTAATTTAAAAACTTTGAACTGTTAAGAAATGCTTCTTTATGACATGAATATAACTGAGAAGCAGATATTGATTCTTCTTGTGTATATAGAGTCCATACACTAAGAGAGCCCTTTTGGGAAACAGATTGGAATGCAGATCACTTAAAATGGAGATTCAGTGTGATTTTTGCTCTTGTATTCAAACAAATTGTTCAAATAATCCCCTCACTGGTGGGACAATTCTCAGGCTGTTAAATCCAAAACCTCAGGTCGTCCCGAAGCAGGTCCTTCATTCCTGGTTTCCTACCACCTTCATATCAAAGGGGATGGATTGCTACTTCATAGGTTACCACATCTCAATCCCCACACACATTTTTTTGGAGTAGGAAGATGAGTGTGTAGTTCTTTTTGACTTAGAAATTCCGGTCTATGTCACAGGGCATCTAATTAGAGCTTCTACTTGTGAGTATTGCTTCTGCAATCTCTATTTTAATTTCTCCCCAGCTCTGCAACTGGCTGAAACACAGATGGGAAGTAGAACTGTGGGAAATCAAAAGGATTGAAAAGTGAGTTGAAAAACCAATGAAGCTTTAACAAGAGCAGAGTTGTTCCGAGAGTTCCAAACTCTCAGGGTGGGCAAGAGGTTCTCCAACTTTCTAGTTTCTCTTTCTGTGCTTTAGGGTGAGGTTGTATCTTGAGGTGAAATGGAAAGGAAAGTGAGTGGCCAGAGGGAGACTTGGGAGAAGGGTCCTGGTAGTAGAACATTGACAGACCAATCCCCTTTCAAGTGAAGTGATTTCTCTTGGTATTTCCCTAAGATGACCATGTAATTTATCATCCAAAGCAGACACTTTTCAGCATATAACGGATGTATTAGTAAAAAATAAAGACAAATCAGGCATAATTTAGGACTCCTTGGGAAAACAGGGATATTCCCTAGTTTGCATTACGTTCAGGGCCATTAGCTAAAATGCATGTGTACTTCCTGATCTTAAATTTTATGTTCTGATTGTCATGCTTATTTTCTCATCTGATGTGGCTCATTCTTTGACTCATAATTCAGTAATAAGATGACTGTTCTTCATGGCCCTAGAACTTGCCACACTGGTACTTAGTCTAAATAGCAAACCCTCCTGTGCTTCTATAGATCTTAGACTATTGCTGAGGAAAACCAAATATCAAAGACCTGGCACTACATGTAAACCTGGAATGGCCAAACCACCCTGTCTCATCTGAGCTTTCTAATGCCTTTAAACATTCGAACAACATATGAGACTGTGTATTTATAAGAAAACTTTTCCCAAACCTTGTTTCCCATCTTTCTTTAAGCTTAAAGATATCACAAATGCTTCAATATTCTCTGCATAAAATTAAATTTAATTCATTCCAATTAAAAACGTATTATATGTGCCACATTTAGAATGAACGATAGGAGGTATGATGGATCAGAGACAGAAAATAAGTCTGTTTAAAACTGCATTCTGTAAGTAATTCTAACTTTTTAAAATTAGGTATAATCCATCTAACTTGTATAGGTATTGACGCAGATACAAATATATACAAATTATACCTAGAGGTATTTTTAGTTCAGATATTTAGGCATAAGACAAAAAATATGGAAAATAACACATACCCTCTAGGATAAGAACTACATACACTTTATTTGGTTTACTTATATTTTCTGTATAGATACATAAAGATTAAACACTGATATTATATATCCGTTCCAATTCATTGCTCTGCTCTGATGGAGTTTGAGCTATACTTCCTTCATGTGCTACTGACCCTCTTGTTAACTCCTTTGACTGCCTCATGTTTAGTATACTTTGCTGGAATAATAGCAGTGTTGCTGACTCCTGACCCCATTCTCTTTACAGAAAATCCTTCATTTTGGGGTCTATACTTTTTAAAATTCATATTAAGTGCAGTGATTTTTTTTAAACAAATGATTTTTAAGGGGCTCTTCTGTGTAATATGCTGTACAAAGTCAGTGTGAAATGGCACTAGAAGTTAAAATGGTCAAAACAGGAAGAGAAAAACAAACCATTGGAGAAACTTAATTCCATTTCCTTACTGTGCTCAGCCACAGGCAATGAAATGCTTGTTCCCACTGAATTATAAAGTCTCAACTGATCACAACATTCATGAACAACCTGAACTCCACAAATGAATTAATCAGTCAACTTTGTTTTCAAGATAAAAGAATCCAGTTTGCTCTCATTTAAGTTTTTTCTCCAAATAGAACCACTTTTCATCACCATTTATGCATCTTAATTTTCAACCTCCTTGCCTCTGTGAATACTCATGTTCGTATAGAGTGAGTTTACCCTTTATCTTCAATGTCTAAATTCTATCCGTGGGTCAAGAGCTAACACAAACCTAGCTCTTCTATGAATCACTCTCTGATATGCTTAGCTGGAAGTTCTGAACTGCCTCTTCATATACTTTTTATATGAGAGAGAGAGAGGGAGGGAGGGAGAGAAGTAAGAGATTCCCTTATTTGACCTATATCTCTTCTGTCCAATATAACTCTTGCCAGGCAAAGAAAGTCTAGAAACCACCAAAAAGTGGTTGTAAAAAAAGCAAAAATGGCTATATTTTGAGTTTTTCAAAGCATATTTGGTCAGGAAATTCAAGGTTACTAAAGGATTTTCAGAACTATCTTGGGCTCTGATTTTTAATTTTTTTTACTGTCTTTGGATCCTACTGATGGACTGAATATACTTGTATTTACATCTCTTTAGACTGGTAGAGGATTTTATATTAAACCTTCTGTAGCAAGAATGATATTTTTGAGATTTTTAGGTCAGTACATTATCCTGGTCATTCCTAGTTCCTAGTTGTTTTACAATGCCCTTAGTAAGAATGAAGAAGTTGACAAGACTTAGATTATAAAGTTGGTTAGATAGTTTAGCAAGGATACTCTGTTCTGTTCCTAAAACAATATCCCCATTAGTAAATAAAAAATATGAATAGAGTATCTGGGTTGTTCTGTCAGTTAAGCATCTGCCATTGGCTCAGGTCATATTCTCAGGGATTGAGCCATGCCTCAGTTTCCCTGTTAAGCAGGGAGCCTGCTCTCCCTTTCCTTCTGCCCCTCCCTCTGCTTGTGTATGTGCTCTCTCTCTCTCCCCTCCTCAAATAAAATCTTAAAAAATATATATGAATAGCCTTTGTCCAGTTGTAATTCCTCTGAATTATAGGTATAGTATACATTAGTAAATTAGAATGTTCAAAAAATATACCCTCTAAATTTCAAAACTGATAGGAAACTTTAGGTTCATTTTGGTTTAAAAGGGCATAGACTACCTCCTCAACACAAGAATTTTGTGTTGCATTTAATAGAGTTGTAACAGAGTGTAGACAGCAAAATGGAGTCTCCTGTCAAGCAGGAGCCTGTGTCAAGTAATGACACAAGCAGTTAACGTACTGCAGCTAGGAGGTACCTGTTACCGCCGGGGGCCAGCCTGGGCAGAGATGTGGGTTTCAAACCACGGGATGTCTGGCGGGCGAAATAATGACTCAGACACAGAAATCTGATGCAAGATGACAGACCCGAGGTCAGTCAGAAGAGACCTCTGAAGCAGGCTCAGGCTCTCGTTCTGGCTCTCTAGCTTTGGCTTTCTAGCTCTAGCTCTCTAGCTCTGGCTTTGGCCCTCTTGCTCTACTTCTCTCTCTTCTTCTGTCTCTCTTACTCTATCTGCTTCTCTTTCTGCTGCTCTCCTTGCTTCTTTGCTTCTATCTGTCTTTGCAGGCTCTCTTGCTGTTTGCCACCTCTCTTGCTCTCTCCTCGAAGGCTCTCTTGCTGCCTCTGCCTTTGTCGCTAGTCTCTCTTGACTGACAAGGATCCCAGTCTTTTATTATTCCCAAGTGAGGAAGTTGGGTGGTGCAGTTAAATCTTTAACTGCTTTTGCACCCGCCCCAGAGACAGGATTAGTATTGTTACTGCAGGGTACAGAGTGATTGCTTAAACTCACAGAAATTGAGACCATTGAGGCACAGGGATCAAGAAATACAGATAAAGGGGAAAGAAGATGGTGGAAGGCCAGGTGACCGCATTTCAGGGAGTTCCCTGAAGAGAGCTCAGTCCCAGCAAAAAAAACTCTGCAGGACCACTGTGAGCGCCCATGAAATCAGCCTGAAATGTGATATTTTGCGCTTCTGGATCACCACGGGAGACAAAGACCATCAGCAAAAAGGTAGAAACAAGTGAGAGGGACCGGAGGCTTGCTGCCAGAGACAGGGGTGTGGGGGAGGAAGTGCGCAGAGCTGAACCATTGAAAGCAAATACGCAATAGGAAAGTGCTCTGTGAGTGGGGAATAACAGATTATGATCTGAATTGGGGCAAGACAGAACCGGGAACACAGCAGAGCCCGAGGCAAGGCAAGGAGACGGTTCCCCCACCCCCGCCACTGCCACAAGAGCAGCGGGCGTGGATTCTCTTTTTCCACCACTGCCTTTCTCTCCCACGTCTCTCTACCCCGTGGGCCAGGTGCGGACCCCCAGGAAAGGCAATTTTACAGACTTGGGTGGGACCGGAGAGGCTGCGGGTCCCAGGGACCAGACATGATCCAAAAGGAGTTGTGATTTTGAGGTGTGGGAGTGAAGTGACAAGCGGGGGCGTGGGCAGAAATCAATCCAACATCTGTGCCTGCCTGGCTGTGATAGGCTGCCAACCAGGAGGCGGGAAAGAGCCCCTCTCTGTGTAGAGGCTCTCTCTGGGAGGGAGGTCTGGACACAGACATCTTGCTCCGACCTGACTTCCTCAGCAGCTGAAAAAAGACGTAAAAGAACAATGTTCCGGTACCAGAGAATTGTAACCTGATAAGCTGGTTACCATTGAGACCAGCCTCTAGCAAGGGGGCGGAGAGACGCAGCCCAGGTAGAAGGACTGAAACAGGGTGGCAGGCCGTGCCCCCAGAAAGCAAGCCAGAAGGTTAGGAGGACAACACTCAAACTACAAAATCCCAAATTAGGGGAAAGGCAATTTATTAAACTCCTGGCACTGACTACAAGTAACAAAAGCCCTACAACTTATTAATACACTTTTCCACCTTATTTACTTTTTAAATTTTTCTATTTTTACTTTTAAAGTTTCCACTTTAAGCTTAAAAATACATTCTCACGGTTTTTCTTCTTCCAATTTTTAATCCACTTCTTATCACAACGTGATACTCAATACAACACCCCATAACATTTTTTTTCTTTTCTACCTTGAATTTTTTTCAAACACACTCCTGTATTTTCTGCTTTTGTTGTTGCCTCTTGTTTCCCTGTTCCCTTTCTCTGTTTTTCCCTTTCTACATTCCTCTTCCCTTTATTCTCTCTTTTACGTGTACATGTAGTTATAAGCTTCAAGTGAATCCCACATCCCTATTCAGTACTACCCCTATATACAACCAGTTCTAATCTCCCTATATCTTTTGAAAGTGGGCTCCTCCAATAATAATAACAAGACAAACTCGGGAGCGTCTGAAACGCATTCCTTGCCCACAAGGAGTGTCTGCCCTCACCTTCTCATTCTAGTTTGTCAGTGTGTTTGTGTAATTGTGTTTGCTTTTGTATTATATAAATACTGGTTAGGGGTCATATAGGTTGGGCTTCGCTTTTTGATGTCTTCATTTACGCTTGATAACCCTTTTTGTTACCCTGTAACAGTTTTGTACCATATAAATCCTACCACTGGGCGCCGCTCTGGCAGGGATGTCTTTTCTTGCTTCCTCTCTTCAGTTTTCTTTTTTCTTTCTCCTCCCTTTTTAGTGGTGAATTCTGGTTGCTCCAAAACCCTCCAGTGACCAATCCACCTAGATAGTGGTTGATATAATTAGCCATACACTCCCTCAACCTCGCCACAATGACTCAGAAAATGAACATCCAACAGAAGAAGAACCCCGAGACTGCAACCTCGGTCACAGAATTACTGGAAATGAACATAAACAATATGGCAGAAATGGAATTCAGGGCAGCAGTAGTCCAAGAAATGGTTAATTTAGAAAAGAACATTAGTCTCAAAGTGGAAGCCATAGTAACAGAAGTGAAAGCTGAGGTTAGAAAGGCTTTAGATGAGGGGCACCTGGGTGGCTCAGTTGGTTAAGCGACTGTCTTTGGCTCAGGTCATGATCCTGGAGACCCGGGATCAAGTCCCACATCGGGCTCCTTGCTCAGCAGGAAGCCTGCTTCTCCCTCTCTCACTCCCCCTGCTTGTGTTCCCCCTCTGGCTGTGTTTCTCTCTGTCAAATAAATAAAATCTTAAAAAAAAAAAAAGGCTTTAGTGATTTTCAAAGTGCAGGTTCTAGACCAGCAGTATCTGTATCCCCTGGGAACTTGCTAGAAATGCAAATTCTGGGGCCCAGCAATCTGTGTGAAGGGGCCCTAGGGGTGATGCTGATGCCTGCTATTTTCCAAACCAATGGTCTGCATTAGAAGTTGACTAGAGTTTGACTTTTTTTTTTGTCTTATGTTTATATACCATATTTAATCCTGAGAGAGTCCAGAACATTTGATAAAGTGAAATTATTCCAATATTTACCATAACAGTTGTACTGAGGAAATAGCATAATACAAATGACAGGAACCTGAAAAAAATCTTAACTGTGCATGTATGAAAATATATGTTTTAAAATAAGTAGCATGAGTTCAAATCAATGCTCTTGTTTATATACAGAGTAGAATCTTAGAATCTTGGCATCGTAAGAAAGCAAGAAGGGACCTTGACAATCATCTTCTCCACCACTTCATTTTATAGATGAGGAAACTAATTTCTACAATTTTGATTTTCTACTAGTTCCTACTAAGTTGCAACATCATCTCCACACCACTGTTTGCAAAAATGATCATATTATTTACTAAAGTGATATAAAATATATTACTGATCTGATTACCATCCCGCCACCAGCACCCAATTCAGAAATTCAGATTCTAAAAGCTCCACCTATAAATTACTCAGAATCCTGCCAGATTCATTGCTGGGAGGAACTTCTAAGAGCCAGAAATGTGTTAAAGTAAGGAGTGATGCTAGTAGTATAAAATTGGAGACTCCAATCCCTTCATTTCTTTGTTGCCTCCCAGATGTGCTTTAATCTAAGGAGCTGATAACAAGCTCTTTGTTATCACTTGGAGGGCTCAAAGACCTCCAAAATACACAATGCCCCATAGATTGTCCCAGTGTTTGAGTTGGGGCTATTCCACCCATGGTTTCATCTGCCAACTCTGCCATGTTAAGAGCAGGCTATGAAATTCAAAGAACTTTCCCCCACTACACTGGCAAGTTTTAGACAACTTCTCCCCCTGCCTCTTGCCATCTTCCTTTTTCCAGTGAAAGTGTTGATTCAAAGTTTTTCTATGAGCCTGTGGCTGTTTGGGGTTTTTCTTCTCTTCCCCATTACTTTTGCACATCTCAATCTTTCCTCTTCCAAAAGTCTCAGCCCACAGTTCCTCTCAGGTCTTCCACCCCAGCCACCACCTAATGGATATAGACTTCCTGTAAGCTCAGGGTTTGTTGTTGCGGTGTTGTTGTTGTGGTGTTTTTAAATTTTTATGTCACTTAATTTTCACAATCATAACTTGTCACTTAACTGTTTCATGGAAATGTCTATTTTTTTATTGTTAAATTTTTTTTACAGTGTTCCAAGATTCATTCCCCATTCCCCACACCCAGTGCTCCACGCAATAGGTGCCCCCAGTACCCACCACCAGGCTCTCCCATCCCTCCACCCCCCTCAGTTTGTTTCTGTGTCCAAAGTCTCTGTTGTTTGGTTTCTCTCTCTGGATTACCCTAGTTCCCATTTACTTTCCTTCTCCTACTGTCCTCCAGGTTACCCCTCATGCACCACAAGTAAGTGAAATCATGTGATACTTGACTTTCTCTTCTTGGCTTATTTCACTCAGCATAATCTCTTCCAGTCCAGTCCATGTTGCTACAAAAGTTGGATATTCATCCTTTCTGATGGAGGCATAGTATTCCATTGTATATATGTACCACATCTTCTTTACCATTCATCTGTTGATGGGAACCTTGGCTCTTTCCACAGTTGGGCGATTGTGGCCATTGCTGCGATGAACATTGGGGTACATATGGCCCTTCTTTTCACTACATCTGTATCTTTGGGGTAAATGCCCAGTAGTGCAATTACAGGGTCATAGGGTAGCTCTATTTTTAATGTTTTAAGGAATCTCCACACTGTTTTCCAAAGCGGCTGCACCAGTTTACATGCCCACCAACAGTGTAGGAGGGTTCCCCTTTCTCCGCAGCCTCTCGACACTTGTTGTTTCCTGTCTTGTTAATTTTGGCCATTCTGACTGGTGTAAGGTGGTATCTTAGAGTGGTTTTGATTTGAATTTCCCTGATAGCTAGTGACGCTGAACATTTTTTCATGTGTCTGTTAGCCATTTGTATATCTTCTATGGAGAAGTGCCTCTTCATGTCTTTTGCCCATTTTTTGATGTGTTCGTCTTCTTTTTGGGTATTGAGTTTGAGTAGTTCTTTATAGATCTTGGATACCAGCCCTTTGTCTGTAGTGTCATTTGCAAATATCTTTTCCCATTCTGTGGGTTGCCTCTTTGTTTTGTTGACTGTTTCCTTTGCTGTACAGAAGCTTTTTATTTTGATGAAGTCCCAGAAGTTCATTTACGTAAAGCTTGACTTTTTGATAACAATGCCATATCCGCTTCCAACTTTTGTGCCTCCTTAGACTACATTACTATATTATTTTTTTATTAACATGTATTATTTGTTTCAGATACAACAGTCTGACACAATTCACAGCACTCACCATAGCACATACCCTACCCAATGTCCATCAATTACTATATTCTTTGTGTTCACATATCATGGCCAGTGTATTTAATTTTATATTTGAAGCACTTTTGTTTTAAAGGCTAATGTACAGCTATATAAGATATGCCTCCAAAGTACTCATAACTTTTAAAATTTGATTCTGTTTGATTTTTTTAAAAAATTTTATTTATTTGACAGAGATCACAAGTAGGTAGAGAGGCAGGCAGAGAGAGAGGAGGAAGGAGGCTCCCTGCTGAGCAGAGAGTCTGATGCGGGCTTCAATCCCAGGACCCTGAGATCATGACCTGAGCCAAAGGTAGAGGCTTTAACCCACTGAGCCACCCAGGCACCCTGTATGATTTTTTAAAAACTGAAAACATTACCCAATCAGTACTTTCTTTTTGGTGTATAGCAACCCCATCTGTCTGATTTTCCTCTTTTCTGTTTTTTAAAGCAAATACATCAAATAAAATAACTAGCTCAAAATCCATTAGAAGTTCTGACTATTTTGCCTCTTAGTTGTTAAAAAACTGATTTGATCTTACTGTCATATTTGCTCTGTGTAGCTTGCTCATCCTGTAAACATTGTCTTTAACAGATAAGATACAATGAGTATCACACAAGTCTGAGAAGTAGATTTTTTTTGAAAAAAAAAAAAATAGACCGGAAATTAAAAATCACACTAAGACAAAATAATTAATAACCAGATTATGGTTAATAACCATAATTAATAATGAAATATAATCTTATCACTGCCTGATTGAAATACACCTATGTTTATTCTGTCATAGGGAAATGCTCAACAACAAACTCGTGTGCTCGTACAGATTTCTAGTGTCAAAAACTGCCCAGTTCATGAAGAAATGGCGCCCAAATTCTCAGAGGCAGGTTCAGCCTGCAATGTTCTAACAGAGGAATCTTTGTCAATCTACTTTGACTCTTCAAAGAAAGAGTTTTATGTTTAAATGTGTGTTAAACTCATATCCCAACATTTCCTCTTCCTTGAGACAAGGAGTTTTAAAGTAGTTGGATTCACTCATTAGCTATTCATGTTGGTAGAACGTGATTACCCTTTGCAGGAAATTTTTTTATTTTTTTGAAGATTTTATTTCATAGAGAAAGAGCACAAGTAGGCAGAGTGGCAGACAGAGGGGCAGGCAGAGACAGGGGAGAAGCAGGCTGTCTGCCGTAGGACCCAGGGATCATGACCTGAGCCTAAGGTAGGCACTTGACCAACTGAGTCACCCAGGCACCCTGAAGGAAATTTCTTATGAAATAGGGATCAGTGACTAGTTTAAGTTAATGTTAAGAGGTCAGTGACATAAATGTACTTATAATATAGCTAATAAAGTATAAGTATTAAAATTATCAGATGGAAATAAATTACATTTGACCAAAAAAGATAAAAATCTATCACATTCAATAATGTAAATTAAACATTGAAGGAAATATTGCAAAATGTGAATTTGTAAACAAAACCCCAAAACTAATGCTTGATATTTACTAGTTTAGAATAATTAAAACAATCCCTCTCAAAACTCCTTTAGTCATTATGGCTGCCTTTTTGTCTCTCCTAAAAGGCTAAATAGAGAAAGACTTTCCAGACGTGATATAATCTCTCTCCTGGTATGGTTGAAAATATTGGCTCTAATAAATCACAGAAAACAGTACCAAGATGAAATATTTTGAGTGTTAGATCTAAAAGGATTCTTAGCATTTCAGATGCTCAAAGCAGAGCCCCCAAAGTGGTGACTTGTGGGTGTAACTGACCTGGTTTATACAGGATTTGTCTGGTTGGAAGAGCTAAAACAACATTTGAAAAAATCATTTGTCTTGAAATCAGGAGATACATCACAAAATTCCAGATTTCTAGTATTTCCTACCATGTGAAAACAGTACTCTTGAGCTAAATAGAAGCTGTCTCATTAAGATATACATCAGTTTTCCAAATCACAAATGCCTACCTGACTGATCACCCCTTCCTCAGGCTCTGTGATCAGCTGCCCTGTGCCAAGCATAGCCTAGGGAAATAAATGGGACACAAATGTTTGACCTCCCTAAGTTTATATTGTAGTAGGGGAGACCTATAAACAAACTGAATGGTCTGTCAGATGGACTATGAAATGTGGAGAAAAAATGAGCAGGGATTATAGAGGGGATGAGAGGGGCTCTTTTTGGAAGATAACATTCAAGTAAAGCCCTGAAAGAGATGAGAGAGAATCACATGTGGACATCTGAGGTCCAGTTAATGTTATAGTCTTGAGACAGGAGCATAATCACCATGTTTGAAGTTCAGAGAAGACGCCAGCATGGCTGGTTTGTGATGAGCAAAGGGAACGTATTAAGAGGCATGATTAGAGAGGTAAGGGGTTAAGTGGCAGTCTGCATAAGGTCTTGTGAACCACTGTCATGTCTTTGTTCTTTTTACTGAATGATGTGGGGAGACATTAGCCTGTTCTGAACTGAACTGGAAAAGGACCTGATCTGACGTATTTTTAAGGGGCCTGTTCTAAATGTTGTATTCATGCAGACCTGGAAGGAGCAAGTGTAGGAGCAGGAAGAACAGCTGAGAGGTTATTATAATAAAGTGAAAAGAGGTGATGGTGACCGGCACCAAGGTGACCTAGGCAGGGAAACAAAAGTAGCTAGAGTCTGGATATATCTTGATAGTGAACTGGCAAAATACACTGATTTAATCTAAGGTACAGGAAACTCGAGAAAATTCAAGGGTGATTCTATAATTTAGGACCTTAGCAATGGAAAACTAGAGTGACCATTAACTAAGAAGGAAAGACTGCATGTAGCAGTGAAATTCAGTTGCATACTAAGTATATGAGGAGGCAAATTATGGGACCCCTGAGCAGAGAGAGGGTTCAGATATGGAAAATTTACTCTTCCTCTACTGTCCCAATGGTGGAGGGACATATTATGCATATTGCATAATTATAGAGGTTGAGACCTCATGACAGTAGCCTCCAGTCTCTGCATAAGGTGAAATCCATCCATATACCAATCCAGACTGAGAAGTTTTTGTGTGTTTAATTGTTATTTCTGGATTCCAAGGGAATATTTCTACCTTGAAAGGCAAATAGTAAATCAGTGTAGGTATTTGACATACTATTTTGATAACTTGAAAATTCAGATGACAGCTCTAAAATGACCTAAGGATTTAAATGTAAATGATACCTTGAGGATTTGAGTACCAGTAAGAAAATAGCTTATTCTACTATAAACTGGTACAGTGGAAATGAGAAAAATAAATGTACATATCACAATAATCCTAGTTCTACCACTTAACTAGCTGTGGGACCTTGAACAAATTTCTTAACCTCTCATTTCCTTAGTTTCTCTTCTCTTTAGTTCCTTAGCTCCTTCACCAGATTGTTAGTAAAATTAAGCAATGTTTGGAGGCATCTGGGTGGCATAGTTGGTTTAGTGTCTGATTCTTGGTTTTGGCCCAGGCTGTGATTGATCTCAGGATTGTGAGACCGAGCCCCACGTTGGCGGGTGTGTGATTGAGCCCCTCAATGCAGTGTCTGCTTGAGATTCTCTGATCCTCTCCCTCTGCCCCTCTCACTCATGCATGTGCTCTCTCTTTTTAAAGATCTATAAATCTTTTTAAAAAATTGAAATTTTATATAGAATAACACCTGACTATGGTATGAATGTTAATTCTCAATTCTATTTAAATGTATCAGATATTAGTATTTTACAGGAAATCTATTGCATTTGTCTAGCACTTTTTCTCCAGAAGGAAATTGATGTGACTCATTCACAAAAGTCCTATTGGTTAAGAAGGATAAGGATTATCATTACCTTCTCTGAAAATGAAGAAACTGAACCTGTAAGAACATATGACTTACTTACAAGAGATCACATAATGAGTTGGTGGTAGTGTTTCTCTTCTTACAAAGACATAATATTTCCTGTGGAATGTTATGCATGTAGTATTCTGAGACTATTCAAGTTCTGATCGTTTATCCTTGACTGTTCTGGTCAACATTATAAATGGGTAGGTGAGTAACAAGTGCAATGAATTCAAGGAAGGTGTTTTTGGAAACATTTGTGTATGTGGTTATTCTTGATTTACTTGTACTATTCTAATAAATCAATTACCCTTTGCATTACTGTTTGCTAACCAACTACTTCACATTATGTTTATGAGCAGCAAACAATGGAAGTTTCATCTCTCCCAGAAAACTGAATGTCTGTAAACAGAAACTTCGGATGCTTTAACTCAGGAAAAATAAGTAATACTGGGTGGAAGGGAGGTCAGTAGGGAAAGTATTTTTAGGCAAGGGAATGGCTTTTAGTATACCTCAAATCATACCATTCTGACAATTTCCTATCCCGATTCTGTGTACAACCAGTTTATTTTCTTCCCTGACAGAAGCTCTTGGCTCCAGTCATGCAAATCTGCTTAAAATGATATACACCACTTGCTCATTTCTCTTTTGCTTCTATGAAATCTCAGTCTGGATATCCCTTCCCCATATTCATGATTAAACTATTCCTTCTCTCCCTTAGATGTGGTTTAAAACTCCCCTTCTGCTGAATGTCAGTAAGCCAAATGTATGTATTAGAGGAAGCCTAAATGTCAAACCTGAATGAATGAATGCAATTTTCCATGATAAACTAGGAATAAATGGTTTATACTATCAGCAGTTGCATTTAAAGTCCTTAGGCTACTGGGATTTTGTGCATGGAAACAAATGGCACTTTTGCTGTAAGTGTTAGCAAATTAACCAGCATGGAATTGTGGGAAGTGCACTAGAATTAGCATCAAGTGGAATTCAGTTCAAATCCTCATCTTTCTCATTAACTCTGTGACTTCCATCCTGTCGGGAATATTTCTGACCTTCATTTTCCTAATCTGTTAAGAAAAACTCTTAATACTTTTCAATACCATCATATCAGAGAAACTAAGCTGATGAAAAAGTCCTCTAAACTGCATGAAGTGTGATTCTTCATTCCCTTAACAAATGTGTGTGGAGGGCCTACTAAGTGCAGAGTGCAGGCACCTTATCAGGTATTTGGCATCTCTACCACCATGCACTACAGAATGTGCAGCAGGGGGTTCTACAGAATACTTTGTGAGACATTGAAAATCTAAGAGAGCATTTTTACTTCAAATAGAGTCTTGGGAAGATTTGAACTGCTACATTTAAACTGAACTTTGAGGAATGAGAAGGGAATTTAAGGCACAGGAACTGCATAAGCAAATGCATAGGAACGTTGAAATATCTTTCCTGAGGCATTGTTATTCAGCTTCAGTTACATTAACTTGCACAAATGCATTAAAACACCAGTGTTGGCTGCTTCTCAGAGTGTTAATCTGTATGGTTTACACCTACAAGACCTTCATTCAGGTAGACAAACAATAGGGAAATGACCAGATTAATGCAAATTGCCATGAATTTGTATTTAATCATCTCAAGCAAATTCTTCTGGCATGAGTCCTATATTCAAACTCTGGTACTTATGGAAATTAAAAAAACTGAAGTATTTTTGTTTCCTATGCTATGTGATGTGCCAAGAGCTATCAAAAGTCACGTTGTTTTCTAGCACAGTGCTGAAAGGGAGAATGAGGTCTGTAACCAGAATCGCAATTCAGTTTTTGGAAATAAAAACTAATGCTGAAGAACTAAAACTCAAAAACACACATTTGAAATCAATATGAAATAAAACAAATTTTAAATTTAAAACCATTATTTTCTTTTAGTAGTTAGACCAGATGAAGCATCAGTAAATCATTTTAGGGAGTAATTACAATTTCCTTCTGGGTGCCTCGGGGACTCAGTTATTAAGTGCTACCTTCAGCTTAGGTCATGATCCCAGGGTCCTTGCTCAATTGGGAGCCTGCTTCTTCTCCCACTCCCCCGCTTGTGTTCCCTCTCTTGCTGTGTGTCTCTCTCTGTCAAATAAAATAAAATCTTGAAAAAAAAATTCCTTCTGCAGAAAATTATTGGTGGCCTTAGAGTGATTTGTAACCCTCAGTCTAAAAAAGGTGATTAAAAAGGGTAAGTCCAAACTGTAACTTCTATATCCCTTTTTTGACCATTTATGACAAGTACAGCTATTGGGTCCATTTTGGTCCTTATGAGGACAGGGATAGGCAATACTCGGTCTTACTGTGTCACAGAAACTCTTGGAAGTGCTTTACAAAGAGAAATCTTCACAAAGCCATGGTTGTATTTAATTCACTTAATCATCATAAAAACCTTGAGGTTAACACTCTTATTAACTTCATTGCACAGATGAACAAGCACAGTCCCCAGGAGTTCCAGAATTCAAACCCAGACAGAGTGGCTCTGGAGCAGTGTTTTAGTCTCCCTTTCCTCCTGGTCCTCATTTTCTGACATTTTTCAGACTTCACATCCTCTGCTTTAGGTTCTGAATGAGTCTACTCAAAAAATTTTAAGTCAACTGTATTGAATTTCTTCTAAGCAAGTCAGATGTAATCTATTGTGTATGTGACTAATCTTTTATTAGTGTAAGTTAGTGTTTCTGGGATTTGTTTTGTTTTTAGGTTTTGCCTAATTTAAAAAGAATAGTTTCCAGACTTGGATCATTAATGCTAAATTCTAACACTGGAGTAGATAGTTTGCTACTTGTGAAGGCAACATGATCTTTAGAGTTAGTTTTAAAGTTGAAATTTGTTACCTGGTCAAGTTTTCCTTCAGCAGCTTTGAAGGATGGTATTTTTAAGGAAGAGGAGGAAAAGGCTTGGAAACTTCAGTGCCTACCATGTGTGATCACCTCTCCTCAGTCCTGAAGGCTAGGTGCCATCTTGTTCTTCTCCATGTGGGACAGAAATCTCTTGAAGTGTGTGGGTTCAAGCTTGCAGTCTCACTGCAAGTATTTCCTAGATGGGCCTTTTTACAAGAAGGTTTTCTGCATGTGTTGATTAAAAAGATCTTGTTTTCATTTTCTTTCATTCTATTATTTTATCCCCTCAACCAAACTCACACACTATTTCTTGTCTCATTCATAAACATCACATACCATATTTCAAACATTTATTGTATCAAGAGCACAGTGGCAATTCATCTTTTGCCTTTCTCTTTCACATCAATCCTATTACCTCTCTGTTAAATATTGAACTCTTGGATTACTTTGGAGACCCATATCTGAACAATCTTCCATTTGTACTTTCTGCCTGATTCTGAGGTTTTTTAACATGAGGCAATCTTGTAAAGCTTTTGGGGTCCTCAGTCAGAGGTGGAGAACTCTCAAGGCCTTGGGCCCCCATCCTACATTTACCTCTCAAATAACCATGGCCAATCGCTTGTCTCTTGAAGGGTTTTATTTATCCCATTACCTCCCTCAATAGTTAGGATTGCCATTACCTGGGTTCTTTGATAAAAGGTTTTTATTTTTATTTTTATTTTTCCCAGTGCATTTTTATCTCTATTTGTAAATTTATGTAACTCCCAGAAATATTCTGTCCATGTCTTATTTGCTCTTTTTTATTCAATCTAGATTTGAGCAAATTGGATTCAGCTCTGAACTATGTAGAGCAGGAAGCTTTGTGGTTAGTTGATAACTAAATCAGTTTTGCAAATGGATTTGATGTTCTCCAGAGCACATTTCCTACTTATCTTTTTTCCCCCTTTTCTGCTTACCTCTAAAACCCTGCAAGACAGGCTACTTGCCACCATATTTCTGAGATATCAAACTCTTACTCTTACCCTTTTCAGCTTTTCTAATATACCTCTGAAGTCCAAGTAGAGTGAAACATAACTTTACACTCACTCTGATAACACTACTCTCCACATAGGCACTACACAGAAAAGCAGATGTGTTTTCAAAGACTTTGCAAACGAAATTGATGACTAAATTATTCAGTAATAAAACATTGAAATTGGGTTTTTTTTCCCTTTAGTTCCCAAGAGGATAGATAAAAAAAAATAGGAATATAACTAGTATTTTTCGGTGGCAAATCATTTTAGAACCAAACATAGTATGAGTCATTTTTATATGTAATGACACATTATATCATTTAATCTCCATATTGGTGGTATTAGAGAAGCATTGATTTTTTTTCATATTTCAGATGAGGAAGTAGATGGTCAACAAAGTGAAGAAACTTGCCTAGCAAATTCATGTTTATGGGACTCTTAAGTCATATTCTTTTCATTATATAATCTTGGTGATAATCTGTAATCTACCTTGATATAGAATAAGACTGTCACATGTAATAGAAAAATACCTATTTCAGCATTATATTGCTTCTAAAAGATGGGTATCACAGAGTGACCAGGACTGAGAAAAAGTGTTGAGAAGGTTAGAAAAATGTATAGTGTCTCTAATTTTTCATCTCAGTCATCTAAAATTTCTGAGAATGGTTCTTATTTATGAGTTTCCTGGGGAGGGGGGGATACATCTCGTACTTTTCTTGGTTGTTTCATACTTCAGTGGAACTTTCCTAATATTATCGAGTATGACCGGAAATTTGGATTTTACTTTTCAAATGACAAAAGCTGCTTGGGAAATGGAAGTTTATATGCATCCTGAAAATTTCATCAGTTGAATGATAATGCTCCTGATACTGTGATTTTAAAAGTTCATCTATTATTCAACATACGACATGTCTACTGTATCAGATGCTATTGTGTGAAGGTTATATAAGGATGAAAGCACTAGACAGGTTGCCTCCCTCATGGATCTTATAATCCCACCAGGGTACCACAGACAATTGCAGTAACATTGTCTATCATGCACTATGTATGATAGGTTAGCACAGGGCATCAGGCACTTAACCAGTCTGGAGGCATCCATATACACTGACATTTGAAAGACTTGCAAGCAGGCCTTTTTCCACAAACAAGCAAGGGGGAGAGGAGGTGTTTGATCTGGGAATGATGTAGGGGATGATGTAGGAGATTCCGATAGTGCATTTTCTATTAACGAATGCCTTATTCATTCGTCACTGCTCCACTGTGTTTTCCTGTGAAGCAGTTCAGAATCTTCTCAGTATCTTCTTTCACTCCCTCCACCCTCCTCAAATCCACACCAAGATACTCCCCAGCTAGACAGTCCACTCTCTTTAATAACACCAGTGCAGCTTTGAACAGGGGACCAAAGCCATAGCTGCTGAAAAGAGGTGTCATTTGTTCCAGTTTTTCATTTAGTGACCATTATAATTACCCCCTGACCACTCTTTTTTTCTGTATGTTTGTGACCCATTGACACTGTCCAGGATTTCATTAGGAAGCCTTCTGATGGTCTTGTTTCTGCTTTCACCTTTAATATTCTCGAAATTTTGCCATCATTTTGTTTCCAATGATACTACTGACATTTTAAGAATCTGGCATGATAATTGCATTTTTGAGGGCCAAAGACAGAAATTGTCAACCATTTTGAACAGCAGTTTTCCAAATTTTAAGTATTACTGCAATATATATGGTTTCTGAGAATGCTCAAATTTTAGATACCAAAGTGCATTTTTAAAATAATATAGCGTACATGTTATATAAGCATATGTTAATATCTATTTTTTTATCCAACTTAAATTCACAAGAACTGTCTTCTTCCCCACCAAATTCATTTTGAGGATCTCACACACAACACAATGAAAGTAACCCATGTTAATGGTTTCAAAATTCAGTTCTCATTATCTTATCTTTTTTCATTATATAATTTTCCTTGGCTTATATTTAAATGTGTAATTTTGAAATTACTGAATTTTAAATAGTGATATTCTGAAATTATCAAACTAGAATTACAGTTATTTTGTTTTTAGGAACACATTGAGGAACTCACTGAATTTAAAAATGGAACGAAGCACTATTATGTTCATGTAACCAAATTATTTGGACAGCACAGTTACTGCAGGAAGTTGAAATAATTTGGGGCAAATAATAGTTTTTATGTATTCAAAGTTGTTTTTATATATTGATATATAAGGTGTCAAACTTGTTTTTGAAAGTCAGATATTGGCTGACATGAGCAAAAAGTCTATTGATTTTGCTTATGCAGACATGTACTTTAGAAGTATGTTTTTAAAACTTTATTCCAGATTTTAAGATTGATCAAAGAAAATGTCTTATAAGTCTTTTGCATGCTCCTATAGTTCTAGAAGCTTGATTATCTTCTTTCTAAAACATAGGTATTTTATATAGAACAAGCATAATTTATCTGAAATGGCATTTAACTATTCAAATAAGAGCAATTTAATTGAAGTTTTCATATAGCCAAAATCTGGTTAATATAAACATTAAAAATAGTTTAAGCCTTGATGTTGACCCTCCAAATCTACTTGATGACACAAATCGAGCTCCGATAGAGGTATCTAGGTGGCTCAGTCAGTTAAGAGTCTGCCCTCAGCTCAGATAATAATCCCAGAGTCCTGGGATCAAGCTCTGCATTCAGCTCTCTGCTCATTGGGGAGTCTGCTTCTCTTTCTTACTCTTCCTCTGTGCAAACGTTCTCTCTCTCTCTCTCTCTCTCTCTCTCTCTCAAATAAATAAAATCTCTAAAAAACCCACAAATCTAACCCAAGTAATAATATGAAAAATAATTGATAATTTTTGAGGCTCATTAGTGAGCCTCAGAAAGGGTTGGGTTTGTTAACATAGGTGCATAAAAAAAGAAAAAATAACTGTTAATGCAGCATATGCACTCAGGTCACTGAAGATGAAAATTGACTTTCCAACAATATAAAAGAGATTAGAAGACTAATTTTTCCAACCAGTATGAGAAAACAATGATGATATTACTTTTCTGGGCCTAGATTTTCTCATCTGCAGAGGAAGAGTTGTAGTCAATCATCACTAAAATCTCTATTAGCTAAAAAAAGTTCAAGTGTGGGGAACAAAGTACATGAAGGCACAATTGGGAAAGGAGACAGCTAATATGATCAAGCCATTGAAAGAAGTGACCCCATTACAGCAGAGAGTGCATATTCAGGATTAATTGGAGATAAAGGTGGACATGCAGCATAATATAAGATTCTATAAAGTCTTAAAACCAGGCAGATGAGTATAGATTTGATGTGAAAGCAGATGGGGAACCATTGGACCTCTGGAGGCAGATGAGCTACATAATGAATCTGTAGTGCTTAGAGAAGATTAGTTGGACAGAGAAATAAATGAATGATGGATTAATTGGAAAAAAAGGTCTGGGGTTAGAGCAGCAACAAGGAGGCTATAACTAAACTAAAAAGTGAGGTATAGCTAGCATTTGACAAAGGTCAGGAACCCTGCAGTCTCTGCCTGGTTGTTGAAGGATTTTCCTTCAGAGCTGTACAGTTAAAGTAGTAAAAAGTAGGTTGCACTCAGGAATATAGCAAAAGGGGAGCAGAATCAGGCCTGATTCTGAATACAGCATGAACAAGTGGGAATTTATAGCTAAGGAGCAGAGTGGGGAATCAGTGGATGGAAAATTGCGGAGAAGAAACCTTAGAGTGAGGGGGGATTCTGGCTAAATCAACAAAGCAGGATTCTTACCGAAGGCTGGCCAGGGTGATCAGACATCACCTGGAGGGTGGTAGAGGTTGAGGACCCTGATTAGATATTGAGGATGATGAGATAGGATGATGGGAAATTCTAACTAAATCAACTTAGGGATTTTACTAAACCTTGACAATGTAGAGTTACAGAAGCCTAAAGGTTGATTTCTAGTTGATAGGTTCAGGGAGCATAAGCAGAATTTGATCAAAGAAATTTTGTCACTGTAATTCTGATATTAAGGAGGACAAGCACATCTCTGAGTAGCTTTTCCTCATTTATATGGTGAGAATGTGCCACCTCAATACAATTCTAAAATTTTCAGGTTATCTTGAGACAAACTACTGTATTACAAAACAAGATGATTTACTTTTTACCTTGGAAGAAACCAAAGAGTAATTTATTTTTGCCATTCAGCTATAGAAATACAAATTACTTAGTGTGATAAGCTTTTTAGAGCATGTGATATATATATATATATATGACCCATTTTTCTTAGATATATATTTCACATATATATATATAACATAACCATTTTTTCTTTAGAGTAGATCCTATCATATGCTCTAAGTCAATTAGCAAATGCAATGTTGGCATATGGGTTTTCTTATTCACTGTATTTTTGTTGGGATCATCATTTCAATATCACATTGAGAATGACTGAAATGCAGTGGACAAAATCCTTTCATGACACACTTGTGCTACCTTCTTCCAAGATGCATTCCTGTAGGTTTTATCAGTAGGAAAGCAGTTCCCAGTGTGAGTGACCTCATACATGAACAGGAAACCAGCTGTGATGAGAAGTGTCTTTTAGAGGATTTGTACCTCCAGACGCAGTCATAAAACTCTAAGTCTTCGAGGAAATACAAATCAGATGGGGAAGGCTCACTTCTGATACATCCAAAGAAAAGAAGATTCATCCTTTCTTAGAATAAGAAAAATGAACTACAAAAACTGGTGCTAGGTTTAATTTAATTTGTGTCTTTGGAGAAGTATGATATGATGTCTCTGGCTTTCTAATTGGCGGCTCTACGACTTTGGCCATATCATTTAGTGTCTCTGTTTTGCTCCCCTGACCATCCAATGTGGGAGCAAATGATGAGTCAGGGCATGTGCAAAAGCCCTACCTATTGCCTGGTGTTACTGATATGAACCATCAATAGCATGGTTCCATTTCTTCTCTCTCATGCCCAAACTGGTGGGCATCAAATCTTTCCTTTTTATTCCTTGAAATGGCAGAAATATTTCTCTTCTCTCCATTTCTGTTTTGTTACTGCTCATTCAAGTATTTTCCCTTTTATTTCTTTCCCCATGGAAATTCACTTCAGGATTAAGTAAAGCCTTTTTTTTAATTTTAACTACTCTTCTTCCCATTGCTTCTGTTGCCAGATCAGTCCTACTGAAATAGGACCACGGGATACTTTCCTTCTTTAAAATAAATAATTAAATAAAACTTGAGTTTTTGTTTTCCTATCACATCAAATCTGAAACCTGGTTGTCAGGGCTTTCCAGAATGTGACTTCACTCAACAACAGAAACATGCCAGCCATTTACATATGCCATACTCCTGTCTTTTTCAGTAATAACATTTCTCACATGAGGTACATATTTCAGTTCCCTGCCATATATCCCTCATCTTCTCCTTAATCCCACACTTCTTGCTACTCTGCATATCTATCATTGTCCAGTCATGTGTTCCTTGCTGGGGTCAGGAAGCTTCAGAAGTGATGTAGTGTCAGAGCAGAATTACCACTGCCTCTCTTGCTGAGAGACCTGCCCAGGGACCGTCTCCTTGGAGTTGTTCTCCCATTCACTCTTGGATGCCCTTTTGTGATTCTACTATGTCATTAGGGCTGGCTTTGCGAGCAAGCCAGGAATTTGTGCCATCACCCAGGGCTCCATGCTGAGAAGGGTCCGTACTTGCTTTAATGCTCTGCTATTGCTGTCTTGTGATGCTTAATTTTTGAACGAGGGTTCCCATATTTTCATTCTGCACTGGGCCCCATTAATTATATAGCCTGAAGTACAACCTCAGCATTCATTTTGAGTTACATTGAGGTAAGAGCCTTATATGTAAGAATAATCTTCATTAGAGTCAGATTTTAGGCACTATGAATTCTCCACTGTTCAATGACATATCTAGGCATTAAATCTAGGGCATCCTATTTTTTCCAGCATTAAAATAAAAATATTTTTGACTGTCATCCACAATTTTAACATGTAGTATTTTCTACAAAACAGCTTTTCTGTTACCCTGCTTGAGTGTAGCAATATCTTTGAGTAAATCTACAAAATGTTTGGTGAGATTTAAGTTGAAAAACAGTTTGAGACTTGGTCTTAGAAAACCTGCTACTGCAGATTCTGTTAACATTGAGGGCATTGTTCCCTATTTGAAACCTCATAAGAGAAACTGCATTCAGCTCTAATGCTCAGGGAGAGACTCATGTCACCTGAC
Source organism: Spilogale gracilis (assembly GCA_004023965.1). NCBI lineage: Eukaryota > Metazoa > Chordata > Mammalia > Carnivora > Mephitidae > Spilogale > Spilogale gracilis. The sequence goes on along the minus strand of PITA01014560.1, from coordinate 28,731 downwards.
ACATTAGTATATTGTTGTTATTGACCACAAGAATGATGGAATTGATCATGTTCCCAGTGTGGCTTTGATTGTCTACAAGTTGAGTCAAATTTGTAGATCAAACCATTTTATCTTGGTTTCAGTGTTCTAATTTCCAATTATTCTTTTCCACATTTTCTCATATTTTTGCTTCATTATATGTATTAAGCCATCTGAAATTGGACATTCTGTCACATAAGTGCTCAATAAATATTTGATGAATGAGTTAGGCAGTATTCCATGATTTAATACATTCCTGAAAATACAAGAATGTCAAATATTGAAAAAAAATGATAGACAAATGTATAATGGACATGGTTATGTTCTCTGAAAACTACAAAACAGTATAAATTTGTTAATTGTATTTGGCCTTTTAGATACCACCTTTGACCATTTATTATGAGCATTTGTAAATATTGTTTGTTCATTTCCATTTTAATTGAACATTCTCAACTACTTTAAGGCTTCAGTTTGAGACTGAAGAACTACCACTATTTGCATCAATTACAGCAAAATTAAGATATCACATTTTTGTTACTTTTAATATTTTCATTTTTTAAATGCCTTCTTTAAAAACATGCAAACCAAAGCAACAACAAACATTTTGCTCCTCTGACAGCCTCCAAAAACTAAATCATGAACTGGTATGCAGGCCCCTATGTTTAAGTGCATGCAAATGCTGACTTTGGATCATGAAAGGTGATTTAAGGGTCATAATACATAATCTTTGGAAGTAAGATTGCATGAAAGTTGAGGAGTCTTTTACAGTTGACAAATTTAAGAAAAAGCACATCTCATTTCTTCCACCAAGTCTTCTTTGCCTTCCTCCTGCAAACTGCTCTTGGCATTTTCTAAATCCCCATGGTTCATATGGTATCTCATTGCTCTTCACTTGTTTCCTCCTGGCCTATTTATGCTTGGTCAACCAGGACAGGGCCAGACTTTTTTGGTAGTTTATGTATCTGACCACTTGGCATAGTGTCAGCTGCATGAGTGACATTTTTTCATTTACCTTTTGTGTGCTAGGAACATAAATTTTGTATGGAGATGTGGCTGTCTTGAGTATGGCAACCATTGACAATGGTATATATGGGTGATGTTCTAGAAAACACTTGAGGGTTGGCCTGACCACAGTGCTAGTACACTTTGTAAACAGTGTGGCACTTAAACATTGTAGTAGCATTGCTGAATACAATGGGGAGCTGGTCCAGTCCCTATATTTCTTGAAAGCCTGCTTAAAATACTCTGATAATGAAGAGACTGAGATATGAGATTAATCAGAATACTTTGTGTTCAGAAGTAAGAATATTCTCACCTTCTTTTAATACAAGAAAACCTATCAAAGGGAATTGATGAAGTTACAGCATTGTACTCAGAATATCTTAGAAAATCTTAGAGAAAGGGGCACCTGGGTGGCTTAGTTGGTTAAGCATCTGACTCTTGATTTTGGCTCAGGTCATGATCTCACGGTTGTGCTGGACATGGAGCCTGCTTGGCTCTCTCTCTCTCTCTCTCCCACTCCCACTCCCACTCCCTTGCCCCCTGAACTCCCACCCTCCCTCTCTAAAAAATATATATTAGAAATGGCCATATTTGTGGTATTTTACATGTAGGTCTCTTTCATAGATATTTTGCTACTTATGGATAACAAATGGAATCTAGTCATGTTCCTGAATAATTAACAAACAAATTTCATTTATAGCAAGAAGCAAATGAAGACGATATTAACATTCAGGATACACAGAACATAAAGCACAAAGATCTTTAATTCATGGGTGAATAAAGAGGAAGCAACGTGTTAAACATAGCATTTTTCTTATGAAGTGATTTCAATATCATATATTATTAGGTGTGTAATAGCTGCAGAAATTCAGCTCAACTTTCTGTGCCCCACCAGTTTCCAGTGCATCTTTAAAAAAAAAACCTATATATGCTATGACAAGAGTTAGTATGGAAAGGTCAGCTAAGAGCCAGTATCCTCCACTTTCACTGAGATAGCTTAATTATATCTGTTGTATTGGTGGAAAGTCTATTTGGAGGGGGAAAAAACAAAACCTTAATTTTCTGATTAAGCATATTTGAGAAATACTTCTACATTTATATTTAATGCAGCTCAAAGAGGATTTTATGCCTGTACTCCCAGTGAAAGCAGGATTTGTACCATTGATGATAATAGGCTTAATTTGTATTGCATTTTAAAAATTGATCAAAGCATTTTTACATCTGTTCTTTCATTTGATCCTTTTGACAAAGAAGGATATTGAGGCACTGAGGGGTTAGGTGATTTATTAGAGGACATATTCTGAGTAACAAACCTAGAAGTCATGTACTGTGCTTCCCAGATTCTATGCTCAGATCACAAAGACCACTTTTGAACACATAGTTGCATACCCCTGCACCTAGGTGTAAAGCAAAATTGAACAAGGAATTCTTTAAAATACTAATGCTAGAACCTCATACCTGGAGACTTCGATTCAGAGCAGACAGGGGGACTGGTGGATCTATTAATGTAACGTATGTGACTTAGAATCTACTGAATAAGCATAACTGGGTATTCACTCATTCATTCATCCAATATTGTTCTCTGTGAATTTTACTTTCCTGTACTTTGCCTATCTTCTTACTTGGTATTGGCTTCTTCAAATTTATTAGTATTTGCCCTATGATGTAGTTATTTTTACTATACTCAAGTGTATTTTTTTCTTATGTCTCACATAGAAACTTCTCCAGTCACAATTTTTTTTTAAATCCCCAAATCAAAGAATAAAAATTTCATTTTTAAAAATAAAACCATATCTAGGAGAGAATTTATAAATGAACAAGAAATATAGAAGGTGCTCAATATGACCCTCATATAAATATAGATGAAAGAAACAAGATTCTATTTTTTACCCTAAAATTTATAAAAGGTAGAAAAATTTGGTAAGTGGCATAGGTGAGAATGAGGAGAAATAGGTACTTTTATATTATGTTGGAAAGAGTTATCGGTATGATACCTTTGGTAAGGTTGGCACTATTTCTCCGAAGCAAAAAATGTGTGTTCTCTCTCATCTAGCAACATACTTTTCAGATATACATCTGTGCAATGTGGATGTTTAGGAATCTATATTGCGGCATAGTTGATAATAGGAGTAAAAAGAAGACCTAAATATCTGTTCATAGGCAACTAGTTACATAAATTACAGTATATACATTAAATAATACTTATTTGTGCTTATATGGAATGATCTCCAAGGTCTATTTAGGGATAAGATTTAATATCTTAATTAAGGTTAAAAGTAAAAATTACATATAATATGTGCCCATTTGTGTATAAAATGTATGTAAAGGTAGAATGTATAATGCTTTTGCTTATGTGTACATAGAGTATTTCTGAATACTCAATATATTCTTATTAACTGTCATGCATTTGGAAAGGAAAATTGGGTTTGGAGATAATACAATTTTATATATTTTTGTACCTCTTGGATATTTTGCAATATGTATATTATTTTTCAATACGCAATTAAAAATAAAGAATTTTGAGGTGCCTGGGTGGCTCAGTGGGTTAAGGCCTCTGCCTTTAGCTCAGGTCATGATCTCAGAGTCCTGGGATCGAGGCCCGCATCGGGCTCTCTGCTGGGCGGGGAACCTGCTTCCTCCTCTCTCTCTCTGCCTGCCTCTCTGCCTACTTGTGATCTCTCTCTGTGTCAAATAAATAAATAAATAAACAAACAAATAAATAAATAAATAAAATCTTTTTAAAAAAATAAAGAAGTTTAATGCTTAAGATTGTAATTGACAAAGACAGTGAACTGTAAATCATAAGATACATTTTCTCCAGTTTAGTTTGCACTTTTATGGTTTTGATCATATACACTGATATAATAAATCCACTCATATTTTTTTAAGTATCACATATTTCTGCAGTAATTCTACCATTTCTATTTGGAAATGGTAATTGTAAGTCAGGGAAACCTCATTTAGCAATTACAATCCATACTGCCCTAGTCAATCCATAATCAGTTATGGGTTTCTTAGGCAACGGGCTTTCAGAATTAGAGACTGCCATAACTGGGAGGACATTAGAAATTTTGTAAGGCAACTTTTTCTTAGAGATGAAGAAACTGAGGCCCAATGGGATTTCTTTCTGCCCATGTTAGCACATTAGACTTATATGGTGAAATTCAGGATTGAGGTAAACTTTAATACTAAGTAAATTGAAATAGTGTGAATCAGAGAAGATAAATTATTCAACCCAACTCAACATTATCTGGCTGTTCATCCTTGGACAAGTCTCTTTCTCTTTCTCTTTTTTTACCCTCCTTTATGGGCTCAAATTCATAAAATTTTAAAATGATTGGTTGAAAATAGTGTTGGTAAAATTGGACAGCCACCTGCAGAAGAATGAAACTGAACCATTTCCTTACATCACACACAAAAATAGACTCAAAATGGATGAAAGATCACAATGTGAGATAGGACTCCATCAGAATCCTTGAGGAGAACACTGGAGGCAACCTCTTCAACCTCTGCTGCAGCAACTTTTTCCTAGAAAAATCACCAAAACAAGGGAAGCAAGGGCAAAAATGAGCTACTGGGACTTCATCAAGATTAAAAAGCTTTTGCACAACAAAAGTAACAGTCAACAAAACCAAAGACAACTGACAGAATGGGAATAGATATTTGCAAATGACATATCAAATAAAGGGCTAGTATCCAAAATCTATAAAGAACTTATCAAACTCAACACCCAAAGAACAAAGAATCCAATCAAGACATGGGCAGAGGACATGAACAGTCATTTCTCCAAATAAGACATCCAAGTGGCCAACAGACATATGAAAAAGTACTCAACATCACTCAGCATCAGGGAAATACAAATCAAAACCATGGTGAGATACCACCTCACACCAGTCAGAATGCCAAAAATTAACCACTCAGGAAATGACAGGTGTTGGTGAGGATATGGAGAAAGGGGAACCCTCCTTCATTGTTGGTGGGAATGCACGCTGGTGAAGCCACTCTGGAAAACAGTGCGGGGGTTCCTCTAAAAGTTGAAAATAGAGTTACTCTATGACCCAGATATCATACTACTGGGTATTTACCCTAAAGATACAAGTGTGAGCTGAAGGAGCATGCACCCCCAATGTTTATCAAAGCAATGTCCACAATAGCTAAACTATGGAAAGAGCCTAGATGTCCATCAACAGATTAATGGATAAAGAAGATGTGGAGTGTGTGTGTGTGTGTGTGTGTGTGTGTGATGGAATACAATGGAATGGAATGGATGGAATACTATGCAGCCATCAAAAAGCCCAAATCTTACCATTTGCAATGATGTGGATGGAACTAGAAGGTACTATGCTAAGCAAAATAAGTCAATCATAGAAAGACAATATCATGTGATCTCTCTGATCACATTTGGACTTTGGAAGGTGGGGTGGGGGTTTATGGGGCAAAAAGAAGGGAAAAATGAAACAACGTGGGACCAAGGAGGGAGACAAACCATAAGAGACTTAATCTCAGAAAACAAACTGAGGACTGGTGGGGGGATGGGGGAATAGGGTGGTTGGGTGGTGGACATTGGGGAGGGTATGTGCTATGCTGAATGCTGTGAATTGTGTAAGACTGATAATTCACAGACCTGTACC
>PITA01014560.1:0-13103 GCA_004023965.1 Spilogale gracilis | reverse complement strand
ATGTCCTTAAAAATGCAAAACACATTTATTTAAAAATATGATGAATAATTTTTTTATCCACCTAAATCCTTTTTTAAAAAATTACTCTTCTGGAGCGCCTGGGTGGCTCATTTGGTTAAGCGACTGCCTTCGGCTCAGGTCATGATCCTGGAGACCTAGGATCGAGGGCCATATCGGGCTTCCTGCTCCCTCTCTCAGTCCCTCTGCTTGTGTTCCCTCTCTAGCTGTGTTTCTCTCTGTCAAATAAATAAATAAAATCTTAAAAAAAAAAAAAATTACTCTTCATGTTTTAGTCACTGTGACCTACCACATTTACTTCTGGTAAGAAACTAGAAAGACTAAATGAAAACAAACAAAACAAAAAAATCCCATGTCAACTTAATCTAATCAGGAACTTTGTCATGATCTATCCCTCCGAGTCTACTAGTTTATTTCAGTGGGAGTGTTGTTCAAATTTACCTGGCAGGCTATTGCCAGAAGGGGAAACTTACCCTCAAATTTTAAGGACATGTTCTTTATTGGTCAGTGGAATATTTGCTATGACAATTAAGCTTGTCAGCCTTCTACATACATCTACCTGTTCTAAACTGATCATAAATTAATACCAATGAGTAGGGTTAAGTTTTATTTTTTGAAAAATTCAGTGAGCTACATGTGCTAGATCCTGGCCCTTGAGAGCCTACTATTCTTGATAAGAGGTAGGACTATACCTATCTGGTCCTTTGTTGGGACTTGGGAAGCAGTAGCCAGGTTAGTAGGTGGTAGATAGAAGGGAAGCAGGGTCAGTCATCTACAGGTGGGAGAGGGGTTATGATAGATTCTTCCCAGACTGTGTCAAATACCCTTGGTAGGTCCCTGCTTTGAGCCTTGTGGTTTTTTTCCTCCAAATACATACTGATAATTTCATCCTTTGTATTTAATCATTCTGCTAGTCTGCAGAGTAAATTCCAATGCCTGATACCATCTAAACACAGCCCTTGTGTACCTCTGTCATGCCAACTTCCCATGTCTTGAATTTTAAATCATGAGCACACTAAACCAATTGTTCACTGAGCATCACACACTGGGGTGCCCTTCCTGTTCTGACCTCTACACTTGTTAATACCTTTGCACTTTGCACACTGTATCCATTTTGTGTACATCTGCCTACACAAATTGTGCATTACATGAAAGAGGGAACTAGTTTATACTAAACTAAAAAGTCAGAAAAAAGACTTCAAAGATAGGCAAAAGAAACAAAGCCATTTACTAATATCAGACAAAATCTCAGGCAAAAAATACAGCTTTTGAAATGCAGTGTTCTATACACAGCAATTAATGATGTATGTCATCTGTTTCCAATCTATCAATAATGCTACAAAAATGTAGCAAGAATAATCTGCAATTAAAATTACCATAAGAAGCAGCAGGGGAGAGGCTGGATAGAAGATGGTTTTTCCTAAGAAACCAATAATGTCAGACATTGTTGGAATATTTTAAGTATATTATGCTATTATTTAAATTAAGATTTATCTTTTTCTTATAAAATTTGCTTTAAATAGAAAAGATCAAGGAATAAAGATATAATCAAATAAGACATTTCTTATGAAGAAACTCATGCAGTAATGACATTATGTAATATGATTTTAGCACTTTTTAATTCTATTTTGCTATACATTCAGTATATGTGTCTATAAAAATGAGACATTATGAGTGAAAATGGATTGGTTTTTGTTTTGAGACTATAAGAAAACTCATATTACTTGATTCATGCCAAATAAAGTCATAATATGGGCAAAGTGTAAACTGAATATATAATGTGAATTCAGGCTGGATGGTGACTCTGAACCACAAAACACATTTCTCCCTGTGTATTGAAACTTGCTATTCAATATTAGGGAGTACAAACTTTGATTCCAAGGGAGAGAGACAAGGCTTAAAATGAAAGTGCTCTTAGAAGAGGCAGATACATACATGTGGATATATATGTTTACCTCAGTTACTTTTATTTAATAAAAGGAAAAACTATTGCTTATAAATGTAAGTTCCTCTTTTCCTCCTCAGTCCTTATCCCTAGTTGTGAGTTCTAGAGCAAGCCTCCTTACCTTATCTGCTCTCTAATTATAAATACATGTTTCTGTACATTTACAAACTTGTGTTGTTAGAAATAATACGTATTATTTTATATATTGTAAAATTTGAATATATTTAAATACATCATATGGGATACACACACATACCCATATATACAGGTCTACAGGTCTGCTTACCTGTCTATGTATCTATGCATGCACCTAGCTCTTGGTTCACACAAGGTTACTATTTTGATAGATATGTTGACATATATAATCCTAGTTAATTCATTTTAATGGTTGCATAATAATTTGGTCAACTAATACATTGAAATGTATATTGACCTATTGTAGAATGTTTCCACCAGGTTTTTCATATTACTAGCAATGCTGCCATGAACATATATTTATACATCTCCTCAAACACATGTGCAAAAATAGCCTTAGCAGAAATGGCTTGAAGTGAAACTGAACTGGGTGAGGGCGTGCAAATTTTCAGTTTACCGGGTATTGAAAAATTGCTTTCCAAGATAATTGTACCAATTTATGCACCCTCGAGGATGTGTTTAAAAATACTCTTTCTACATCCTAATTATTGGATTTTACATTTCTGTCAGTCTAGTATGAAAATTTATCATTCCTTTGCTTTGATTTCCATTTTCCTGATTACCAGTTAAGTTGGACACTTTTTCATACAGTTTTGTACCCTGCCATGAATTATCTTTTTACTTTGCCCACATTTTTCTTGTTACCTACTGTTTGTATGTGAATTAGGAGTTTCTTACATATTCTGATGGAATTCTTTCTTATGTATTACACACATACACACACACAAATGTATCAATGTACACTTTTTTTCATTTTATCTTAAGTTTCCTTTGTGAGTTGTATTTTAAGTTATGCCTAAAAGTTTCTTCCTTAACAAGATAGGACTGCTATTGCTGGTCAATCTATTACATAATTTCATAATTGTTTCCTTTATATCAAATTCTTAAAGAGGTCTAAGCGGTACATACTAAGACTGAAGATTTTTCCACCTTATAATTTTATTGGATTATGTCATATGCAAGGTGATTTTCTTAAAAGCACATGGGTATATGTTGAATCTTCTAGATTGCTTCATTTTTTAATCAACAAAATAACAAAGCCTTTCTTTTTATAAATTCACCAAAATGCAAATTTATAAATTTTAATCCTGCTCTGGTCTAAATTACTTTTTTAAAAAATTTAATTCTAGTATAGAATGTTAATTCTAGTGTAGAATGTTAATGTATAGAATTGCATTAGTTTCAGTTATACAGTCTTATGGTTCAGTAATTCTATACATTACTCAGTGCTCATCAGAAGAAGAGTACTACTAATCATGATTACCTATTTCACACATCCCTTCCCCACCCTCCCTCTTGTGACTATCAGTTCTCTATAGTTAAATGTCTAATTTTTGGTTTGTCTCTTTCTTTGTTCATTTGTTTTGTTTCTTCAATCCACACATGAGTAAAATCCTATGGTATTAGTCTTTCTCTGACCAACTTATTTTTCTTAGCATACCTTCTCATTCCATCCATGTCATGGCAAATGGCAAGATTTCATTCATTTTATGGCTGAGTAATATTCCATGGTGTGTGTGTGTGTATGCCACAGCTTTTTTATTCATTCATCTATCAGTGGACACTTGGGCTGCTTCCATAATTTGGCTATTGTAAATAATGCTGCAATAAACATAGGGTTGCATATATCTTTTTAAATCATGTTTTTGTATTCTTTTGGTAAATACCCGGTAGTGGAATTACTGGATCATAGGGTAGTTCTCTTCTTAATTTTTTGTGGGACCTCAATACTGTTTTTTGCAGTGACTGCACCAGTTTGCATTCCTACCAGCAGTGCATAAGGGTTCATTTTTTTTTCCCACCTCTCACCAACATTTGTTTCTTGTGCTTTTGATTTTAGTCATTATGACAGGTGTGAGGTGATACCTCATTGTGATTTTGATTTGATGATCAAATGAGCATCTTTTCATGTGTCTGTTGGCCATCTGTCTCTTCTTTGGAGAAATGTGTGTTCGTGTCTTTTTAATTGGATTATGTGGGGCTTTTTGTGCTGAGTTGTAGAAGTTCTTTATATATTTTGAATACTAACCCTTTATCAGATATATCATTTGCAAATATATTTTCCTGTTCAGTAGGTTGCCGTTAGTTTTTTTTTTGATTGTTTTCTTTGATGGGCAGAAGTATTTTATTTTGATGTAGTCTCAGTTGTTTGTTTTTGCTTTTGCTTCCCTTGTCTCAGTAGTCATATCTAGAAAAATGTTGGACGGTGTCAGAGAAATTACTGCTTGTGCCCTCTTGTAGTTTTATGGTTTCAGGTCTCAGATAAAGATCTTTAATCCATTTTGAGGTGTGTGTGTCTTTGTGTGTGTGTGTCTGTGGTTTGAGAAAGTTGTCCAGTTTTACTCTTTTGCATGTGGCTGTCTAATATTCCCAACACAAAATTTATGTTGTGTCAGTTATTTATTTTTTCCTTTGTGCTTTTGTGTGAGTCCTCTGTTTTTTTTGATTGATGAGTCTGGTTAAAGTTTTGTCAATTTTGTTGATCTTTTCAAAGAACATGATCTTGGCTTCATTTATCTGTTCTATTGTTTTTTGAGTTTCTATTTCATTTATTTCTGCTCTAGTCTTTATTATTTCCTTCCTTCCACTGGTTTGAGGTTTTTCTTTTTTTTCCTTAGCTCCTTTAGGAGTAAAGTTGGGTTGTTTGAGGCTTTTTTTTCTTCTTGAGGTAGGTCTGTATTACTATATACTTCCTTCCTTTTGCTCCATCCAAAAGATTTTGAACCAATGTGTTTTTGTTTTCATTTGTCTCCATGTGATTTTTTTTTTATTTCCTCTAATTTCCTGGTTGATCTGTTCATTGGTAATAGCAGGTATTTGTACACTTTCCAGGATTTTTATTGTGGTTGATTACTAGTTTCATAGTATTGTGGTTGGAGAAGATATATGGTATGGTTCAATATTTTTCAATTTGTTGAGACTTGTTTTGTGACCTCATGTGATCTATCTATCTTCTGGAAAATTCCACACCGCACTTAAAAAAATATTTATTCTACTGTTTTAGGATAGAATATGCTGAATAATATATCTGTAGGATGTATCTTGTCCAAAGTGTCATTCAAAGCCATTGTTTACTTGTTGATTTTCTGTTTAGATGATCTACCCATTGATGTAAGTGGAGTGTTAATATCTCTACTAATAATGTTTCGCTATTGATTATATTTGTTATTGGCTGGTTTATGTATTTCAGTGCTCACATGTTGGGTGCATAAATATTTACAATTGTTATATGTTCTTACAGGTTGTTCCCTTTATGACTCTATAGTGTCTTCCTTTGTCTCTTATTACAGTCTTTATTTTAAAGTCCATTTTGTCTATTGTAAGTATTACTACACTGGCTTCCTTGTCACTTCTGTTTGCATGACAAATATTTTTCCAAACCTTAACTTTAAATCTTCATGTGTCTTTAGGTCTGAAATGAATCTCATGTAAGTAGTGTATTGATGGGCCTTGCTTTTTTATCCATTCTTTCACCCTATGTCTTTTGTTTGGTACATTTAGTCCATTTATATTCAAAGTAATTACCAATAGGTATATAGTTATTTCCATTTTATACTTGTCTCATGGTTGTTTTTGTAGTTCTCTGTTCATGTCTTGTCTTATTCTCTTCTGTCACAATTTGCTGACTTTTTGAGTGATATATTTGGCTTTTTTTCTCTTTATTTCTTGCATATCTGTTCCCAGTTTATTTGTGTTTACCATTAGGTTTGTATATAAAGTGTGTGCGTATAGCAGTCTATATTAAGTTGATGGACACTTAAGATTGAACCCATTCTTTACTTTTCTTTCCCCAATGTTTTAGGTATATGCTATCATACTTTACCTTCTTTTATTTGTGAATCCTTTGACTTATTTTTAAAAATTTATTTATTTGAGAGAGTGAAGGAGGGAGCAACTGAGGGAGAGGAAGGGAAGAATTTCAAGCAGACTCCCCGTTGAGTGCAGAGCCCTACATGGGGCCCAATCCTATGACCCTGAGATCATGACCTGAGCTGAAATCAAGTCAGACGCTCAAGCAAGTAAGCCACCCATGCATTCCTTTAGATATATTTAATTTTACTGCTTTTGTGCTCCCTACTTTTCTTACTCCTACTTACGGTCTTTCTTTTCCACTGAAAGAGTTTCCTATAATATTTCTTACAGAACTGGTTTAGTGGTCATGAACTTGTTTAGTTTTTGTTTGAGAAATTCTTTATTTCTGCTTCTATTATGAATGATAGCTTTACTGGATAAAGTATTCTTGGTTGTTGTCCTCCCCCCCCGCCCCCTGCAGTGTTTTGAATATATCCTGCCACTCTCTATTGGCCTACAAAATTTCTGCCTAAAAATCAGCTAACAGTCTATAGGATTTTCCTTGTATATGACTGCTTTGTTCTCTCCTATGTTTTTTAAAATTCAATTTCAACACTTTTTAACATTTTAATTACTATGTGTCTTGGAGTGGACCTCCTTGTTTGTTGTTGTTGTTCGTGGTGAGGTCCCTGTGTCTCCTGGATCTAGTTTTCTGTTTCCTTCCCCGGATTCAGAAAGTTTTTGGTTACTGTTTCTTCAAATAAATTTTCTGTTTCCTTTTCTCTCTCTTCTGGGATCCCTATAATGCAAATATTATGCTTAACAGTGCTGCTGAGTTCCCTTAGTCAGTTCTTTTTATTATTTTGTTGCTCTTCTGTTCAGCTTGATGGCTTTCCATTACTGTCTCCCAGGTCATTGATCCATTCTTCTGCTTCCTCTAGTCTAGAATTTATTCTATCTAGCATATTATTTATTTCAGTTATTGAGTTCTTTATCTCTCACTGATGTCCTCCACTCTTTTCTCAATTTCGATAAGTATCTTTATGACCATTACTTTAAATTCTCTTTCAGGTATATTACTTATCTCCATTTATTTTAGTTCTCTTCCTGTGATTTTGTCCTATCTTTTTTTTTCCATTTGGGACACATTCCTCTGTTCCCTCATTTTGTCTAACTCTCGTTGTTTCTATGTGTTAGGAAAGTCAGTTATGTCTCCTGCTCTTGAAAGTAGTGGCCTTATGAAGAAGAGGTCCTGTAGGGCAATGTCCCTTGTTCATCAGAACTTGTCACTCCAAGGGTATTTCCTCATATACCATACTATTGTAACTGAGCTGTATTTGCCACCAGTCCAGTCATCTGCAATAGCCATCTGCCTGTTGAGGGTAAGTTTTAGTCCCTATGTTGTTAGTAGGCCAGTCAGGGGCTGCCTTGGGCTTGAATGAAGTCATATGAGGCATTTAGCAGAGATACAGTAGCACTAGACTGGAGGGTGTTTTCCCTGTCTTGTCTCTTGAGTTTTCATTGGTGGGTGGGACCTGAAGTCAGACCCCATGTCTGACTGCTGTCCACTAGCAGGGCCATAATCAGACTGATCATTATCTTTCTCTTTCCCTGGGGCAGGAGTCACTTTGGAATGGTGCTTGCCCCTGTCATGGCTGCTTGCACACTGCCAGGTTTGTGGTACCACTTTGGATGGGCTCTGGCCAGGGGCACACTGAAGGGAGTAGGTCTGAAGACAAATGTAGTGGTGGGGCATGTGGTGCCATCAAGGTCTGCACTGGACCACTGCGGGAGGGTCCTTATGGCTCCCTAGGAAAACTGCTGAGGCCTGCTGAGTAAGAGAGGGTGGGTCCACAGGAGATTATAACGGTGTGGTGTTGTTAGCAAAGTTCCTGCTGGTCTGTTGCAGAATGGTACCTGATAGCTCTTTTGTTATTGAGGATGTCTCCCAAAAATCCTTACACCTCCAACACATGCTCTCCACCCCATAGACCCCAGGTGTTTTTCAAACTGCTGCTTCTATTCTGTATCTCAGTGGGTTTTTTTTTTTTTTTTAATTGTTGTTGTGCTGTATATTAAAGGGCAGAGAATCTACCCTTCCATCTCTCCTAGAGCTGAGCCTGCTGACCTTTAAGTTTCCAGATTTTAATTCCTACTGATTTTTTAAACCACTCTGGTTTTCAGAGTCAAATGTTACAGGGATTTATCTTTTTCATGTGGGTCCCCTGGTCCTGGATACCAGTTGTGGAGGGCCTACTCCTTTTCCTTCTCTGCAGCTGCTGTGTCCCTACATCCACCAGATAGCCCCATGGGTCTTTGTGTCCCTGATTGCATGTCTTCCCTTCCTACCCTCTTTAATGTGGCTCCTTCTCTAAATTAGTTGTGCAGAGTTTGTTCTTCTGTTCTTCAGATCATTTTCTGGGTTATTGACACTGACGTGGGTGCTATCCAGCTGTATCCATGAGTGGAGGTGAGGCTAGGAGATTTCACTCCACTACCCTCCCTGGAAGTCTCCAGATTACTTCTCTTACTATTTTTTCTCCATCTCTTTTTTATAAACCACTTTATATTCCACATTCTATTACCATACATTTTTGAGTTCTCTATTCCTTTATCTTCTGTCATATTGTTTAAATTGTTCTTTTTGTAACTAGCATGTAAAAATATTGTATCAGTTTTGAATCCAGTATTACAGACTGAAAAACAATGTAAACTCTTTGCATATTTTATAATTTTTGATTATATTTTATATAATATTTGCCCGTTTGTGATATTTCTCTTTTTCTTTTGATGTATTCCTGTCTTTAGTTAATTTTTAATCTCATTGTTGGGGAGTTCTAGTTTATACCTCATATGTTATCCTCCAGTTTTTCACAAACATATTTTATCTTTTTCTATAAGAGAAGCCAAAATTAGTTGGTGAGAAACAAACCATTAGCATGTTTCAACTGCCCTCCAATTTTCTTGCCCTCCGTTCCTATCTTCTAATTGTTATTTAGAATCCTACTTCTGACTTTAAAATTTTGAAATAATTGAAATAACACGATATATGTAAGTTATGAAATACATAATAATAAAGTGCACATGAATAAACTTTATATCCAACTTCAGAATCAGAACAATCTTAGTAATATTTGAAACTCCTTATGGGTCTTTACATTATTTCATTTTCCTCCTGTCCTCTTCTGAATTTATATTCATAATAATTTGTTTAAATTAAACTCTTACTACATATCTATGTACTAATCATCATCATAACATTTATACACATAAGGGAGAAAACATAAAGGCTAGTGGTTTTCAAAGGTCCCTTTACAGTCTTACAACTATTGAAGACCCCCAAAGACCTCTATTTATCTGAGTTTTATCTACTGATATTTACCATATTAAAAACTAAAACATCTTTTAAATTTATCATTATTATACATGATTCAAATTATTAGTAAGCTGACTACATGTTAGGATCAATAATATATTTTTAAATGACATCAACCTATATTTCCCCTCACAGTTACTGATAGTGACATTGTTTTATACTATTTGCACATCTCTTTAATGTCTGACCTAAAAGAAGACAACTGAATTCTTATATCTGCTTGTTTATTCAATCTTCCATGAGCATGTTTTGGGTCAGTATATGGAAAAAATGTAAGCTTAGCAAAGGAACCATTTTCATAGCCCTTCCAGATACCCATGGATATTCTTCTTTAAGAATATAGGAAATTGAAGAAGGGGTTTTTCCTAAAAATTAGTTGCCTAGGGGTGCCTGGGTGGCTAAGTCGCCAAGCGTCTGTCTTCAGCTTGGGTCAGGATCCTAGGATCTTGGGATTGAGCCCTGTATTAGGCTCCCTACTTAGTGGGAAGCCTGCTTCTCCTGCTCCCACTCCCCTGCTTGTATTCCCTCTCTCAATTTCTGTCTCTCTGTGTCAAATAAATAAATAAAATCTTAAGAAAAATAATTAGTTGTCTAGTAGAATCTAAAGTCATGTCAGTGGAATGTCATACTCTTGTATCTTAAAATTCATTGGTTTACCTTGCATTTTTGCATAGGCCTTTTATGAAAATACTCATGGTTTTGTAATATTATACACTGGTCTCTTGGAAAATGTTGGTTCACTAAGGTATACAGATCTTCCAAACAATAACACATTTGATTATATAATATAAAAACATCAGGTTCATTAATTTTACTTACCAGTTTCATTTAAAAAGTCTTCTAGAATTGGGAAGTTCATGATTGAGGATACAAGGTTTTTAAAATTCTAATTTTTGCTTGAATGCTTAAGCTTTCTTATTGGCCACAAATATTGTCAGTAGTACTCCTTGAAATGAAAGTTTCATTTCCATAGTTGTCAAGAAAACATATGCTAGATATTTACGCCTGAATAACTACAGTTTATCTGTTAATCGTTCTTTTAGGCAAAGTAGTATATTCTAAAAATGTGGCTAGCTCAGCGCATAACTCAAGCCAAATGTGTAAGTACTAAACTCCAGAAAACCATTGTATATTGGCATCAGAGAGCTGCTTTATGCACACTTCACATTTCATTAAAAATATGTTAATTCAAGGGTCAGTATTTAATGAAATTAATTTTGACTGCTTCATCAAGTTTATTCTTAAACTGCTATTCTTTGAGTATGTGGCAGCAAAGAATACAATAGTGGTAGTTCAATTTGGTGTCACTACCTTGATTCATACTAAAGCCCCAGCACTTTTACCCAATATTGTTTTTGCACACATCAGTACAAATGCCAGCATGGTGGGGAAAATGTCAAATAAAATCTTAACAATAGTATGAAAATAATTTTGACCTCTTCTGAAAGAGCCTTGAGAATGCCCAAAATTCTGTGTTTCACATTTTGAGACTCACTGTTAAAGATAAACCACCTTTACTTTCTGATTTTTTCTGGTATGTGATTACATATTTTTTTTTCCATTTAACATCCTTCAATTTTTTTCTTTCTTGGGCCCTTCTGCCTCTGTTTACAAAGTCGAAACTCTATTATCCTCACATATCTTGTTCACTGAAATGTTATCAACATTGATCTTAAAAAAAAACCAAACAAACAGGGAATGTTGTTTAATAGATTATTTATCCTTTTATGGAAGCCTGTGGTAGAAGTTTGAACCAGGGAGCTAATGGCATGGTATTTATATATAGCCAGTACCATCAGAAAAAGCTCTTTCATTAAAAGGTATTCACAGGTGTGCTTTTTAGCTTCTTTCTCACTGAAAGCTCTGGTACAATGAATGCAATAGCCATGCACTGCTAATCTGGCACATCCAAAACCCTAATCATTGGGATCTGGGGATTAGCTTAATTTCAACAGGTGCTTGCTTGCCTCTGTCATGGCACTGACTACTAATCTCACTTTCCCACACAGAATCGTGATTACACCATAGGTTTTTTGAGAAACCACAGAGACTTACAATTTTAAAACTCATTATGTGACTGTGCAGTATCTGTCACATGTGAGGTATTGGAATATCTTTTACCTGAGAAGAGAAGCAGAACTTTGACCCAAATTATATAGCATTAAATTTTGTAGAATGAAAAACACATCACTAAAGATAAGGTTTTTAATCACACACTTATTTTAAATTAATTAAGAAATATAATGCATGCTCTATATCTACTAATTGATTATTAAATATGATTACTGGGATTTAGTTAATAATTAATTAGTTTCTGATTATTCATTTTCATTAATTTCATGTATTCAAGTCCATTAATTGCTATGAGATTGTATAGCTTCATATTTTTTAGTCTAACTTGCTTGATTTAATAATATATGGAATTATCTATGTAGCACATTGTTGAAAAAAATGTACTTTCACTAAGATTTTTTTTTAAAAGATTTTATTTATTTAAGAGAGAGAGTGTAAGCAAGGGGAGAGGGACAAGCAGAATCAAAGTTGGCACAGAACCTGATGCAGGGCTGGATCCCAGGACCCTGAGATCATCACTTGAGCCAAAATCAAAAGTTAAATGCTCAACTGACCAAGCCACCCAGGTGCCCTTTTACTAGTTTTTTTTTAATGTAAACTGTTGTTAAATGGTGCTACATATTTTAATGACATAAAGTAATCAGATGTATTATGAAAATTTCTTAAATACATTTTGATGCTGTCCTTTGAATTAAATACAGTAATCATTTGGAGAAAAATACTCTTTCTTGATGTGTTTAACTACACAAATACCTTGCTTCATGTTTTCTTAGTTATTGTACAACCAACTCATCTGAATGAGTAACATGTATAGAAAAATTGACTTGAAATTCTCCCATTAGAAAGAAAAAGCACATCTTTTGCTTTGAACATTAGAATATCTAAATTCCAGAGCATGTTCAAACACTTTTATTCTTAAGTGATATTTCAGGAAGGAAATGAATGCCTCAAAGTTGAGCTTTTAATGCACTTCAAGTTTGCATTACCTCACACCTTTGTGCATCAAATTAAAGGTGATTATCTTAGAAATCATGTGAAAAAAAATCAATATGAATGAAGTCTTGAAGATTGGGGAATCTTTTTAAATAGATACTAGAGGAAAATATTTTTTTAAGTATAGAAAAAATGAACAAATACGGAGGAAGAACAGAGATTAGGGACACAGAAGAGGCAGAGGTGGGCATCACTGACAACATGGCCTTGTTCTCTATACAGGGAATCTCAACTCTCTTGATGTCTCTTACCAGACTGCATCTCTGTCTCACCCAACAAACCCCATAATGGAAGCATCTTAACTTTCAACTACCTCAAAAGTGCTGACATTTCTTTGGGCATAAAATAATCCAGCATTGGTTTTGAAGCTTCCTATTCCTTATCTGCAGATTCAGATTCATTGTGACCATCATGGGGCAGCAGAAGCTGCATGATGATCAGAACTCAAGGTGATGCTCATGTAGATGGTCTATGGACCACCATGTGAGAAACACAGCTGTCGCCGCCAGAGGAGCTAGCCTCGGCGGAGTTGTGGGTCCCGAACCACGGGCGAAATAATGACACAGACACGGAAATTTAATGCAAGCTGACAGGCCCGAGGTCAGTCAGGAGAGACCTATGAAGCAGGCTCAGCCGCTCGCTCTGGCTTTTTAGCATTGGCTCTCTAGCTCTAGCTCTCTAGCTCTGGCTTTGGCCCTCTTGCTCTACTTC
>PITA01014559.1:0-53191 GCA_004023965.1 Spilogale gracilis | reverse complement strand
GCCTGGGTGGCTCAGTTGGTTAAGCGACTGCCTTCGGCTCAGGTCATGATCCTGGAGACCCGGGATCGAGTCCCACATCGGGCTTCCTGCTCGGCGGGAAGCCTGCTTCTCCCTCTCTCACTCCCCCTGCTTGTGTTCCCTCTCTGGCTGTGTTTCTCTCTGTCAAATAAATAAAATCTTTAAAAAAAAAAAAAAAAAAGAGTACAGGTTATGGAATCAGACTACTTGTATTTGAGTTTGTTCCGTAATTATTAGCATGTCACCTTGCCTGCAAACTGGATATAACTGCATACAAGCCTTATAGAGAACATTACAAAATAATAAATGTTACATTTTAAGCACAGTTCCTGATGCCTAAAAAGAGCACAATAAATGTAAAATTTGTCCTCGTCCACCTCTCATTCTCCTCAGCTTCCTCCTCCTCATCTTCCTCCTTTCTCTTCCTTCTTCTTCATCAGAGAAAGTTGATCTTAAGCTAAATTGGCTGAAGCTAACCTTGGACAGGTGGCTGCAGCAGTGGCTGGAAGGGGAGGGGAGGCTGGAGGATCAGAAATGGGGCACAAGAGGCATCTGACACAGCATTCCATAAATAAGAGTGTTTATTGGATGCTCAGGAAAGGCCCAGTGTAGTTAGGGATGGGGATAAGAAGGGGAAAATTTACCATTCTCTATCCCTGCAGCACACTGTCCTCAAATAAATGTCATCATATTTGCTAGGATAATTGTAACATACCCTTTTTCTCATTAAAGCTTGATCCTTACCTTAGTCTGGGATGATTTCAGGTTTCAACTGAACATCCATATTTAGCAAGGAGGCGAATGCTTTTGCTGTTGTAAAAAGGGCTACTCGTTACCATGAAATTGGAAAGAATTATGAATATTCGTTTGGTGGTGTGAATCACCGAGTCCATAAAGTCAAAAGCATAGGACCTTTGGGAGTCTCTAGAAGTAGGATGGCTTCTTTGTGTTTGGACAGCGTCTCAGCACCTCTCTCCTAAATGCAGGTTCTGGCACTGCTCTTATCTTGTAACTTTCACCTATTTCCCTTTCTTAACTCATCTTTAGCAAGAGGAGGGGATTTTTGCAACTGTAACAACAATGTAACAAAAAAGGTGGCCTGGGCTTGGTACATATTCACAGCATGTGTGCAATGTTTACAAATTTCCTGCTATGTTTTGCCTGACTATAAATGTTTACAATATAAACCCATGCCTATTGTTTTTCTACTACTGAACAGAAACTAGGAAATCAGGGATTTCATTAACTAGCTTTGTGTCTTTGGGTAAGTAATGTAAATTCTCTGGGCTTCAGCTTCATTTTTTACATATAAGGCGTTTTGGTTAAATACATTTTCTTCTCTTTAAAAAAGTTTATTCTTGGGGTACCTGAGTGGCTCAGTTAAGCAATGACCTTCAGCTCAGGTCATGATCCTGAAGTCCCTGGATCAAGTCCCACATAGGGTTCCCTGCTCAGCGGGGAGTCTGCTTCTCTCTCTGACACTCTCCTTTTCATGCTCTCTCTCAAATAAATAAATAAAATATTTTAAAAAATAACAAAAATTTTAAAAATAAAAAAAAATATTCTTTAGGCTTTTATTTTGCAATGAGACTTCCAATCAACAAAGAAGCCCAGAAAATGTCAGGAAAAGTAACATGTTATCAATTCCTACTATTCAGTTTCAAATTCCATCGATATTAATAGTTTAATTTAACCGCAGTTTGTGAATGGAATTGTTTATTCTCTTAACAGAGGAAAAAGCAACACCCAAATCCTTAATATACTGGAACATATTGTTTTTAGATTTTTATCAGTTAAAAGTGACAGAAAAAAATTTCCCTTTTGGACTTTCTAAAGGAAATGAAACAATTCGCCTTAATAGTAACAAGTTAGCTATGTGAAGCTTCCACACATGATATTCCCTGGGGAGTACCTTGAAAGAAAGATCAAAACCCTTTTAAAATCCCTGTAGCCTCAAAAGCTTTCATTTTTCTTGGGAAGTTCCCCTGATTCATGGAATTCAAAAAAATCTAAAGATTCAGATCTCATGAAAACTGAAAGAAAATTCCCTCAGACTTGTGTTTATCAACATTTTAAAAGAACGAACTTTAAAATCCTAGTGGGTGAGTTGGTCCGGATGTGACACATTGTGAGACCATCTTCTTCAACCCGATTCCTATCGGATAGAAATAAATCCAACACAGCAGCCAGGAAGGGCTACGCTTTTCTGCATAAAATTAAAATGGATCAAACTCTCTGGTGATAATGAAACAAAAGCATAAAAAGTAAGGAAGGTGAGGAGGAGGAGAAGAATAAGCTTCTAAATGTTAGAAACAAGAGAGAGAAATGTACCGCTCAAGGCATTAGCTGGGACTGTGTGCATCATTGCAACACCACCAATTTTTGCACCTCTGGCTCCCAGCGCGCCAATGGCTATCACAAACATGACGCTCTGTGCGCAGGAACACATGGCTCAGCTTGAGGCCACGTGCGTCCATGTATGCAGTTCAGTTGTACCTGAACAGATTCGGGCAAATCTATTTCCATGGAGGTGCTGAAGATTCTCCTGGAAAACAACTTATCTTAAGGGAAGAAAGAGCCAGATGGTATGTGCTGAGCCCAATATCAAGGTGTGGTCGTCAGGGAAGAGGAGACAGGAGAGATTCTGTGTTTACTCACTTCCCCAGAGACTCTTGTGTCCCTTAGATTGACGTCTTGCCCATGGACAAGGGGAGAGAGCTAATGAGAGAGCTAAATGAGAGTGCAAGAGTGTATGCATGAAAAGAGCATTTCTACCAAAGCTCAGCAAGGCATCGGTAGTCCTCTGAATAGGGTAATGCAAAATGGGGAGAAGAGGCATGCCTCTGTTTAGCACAATCTAACAAATCATTTCAGTACATGGAGGGAGAAGTGCACTGCAAGTGACTGTAGCCCTCCAGTTGAATGTAGTAGATGCTAAAGACATAGCCACAGGGTCTATTGGATGTCCCACGATAACTGACTGGATATGTTCATTAGCACTCTTAGAAATCCACTATTACTGGGGTGAATGGATGGCTCAGTAGACTGACCATCTGTCTTTAGCTGAGGTCATGATTCCAGGGTCCTGGCATTGAACCCTACATGGGCTCCCTGCTCAGCTGGGATTCTGCTGCCCCTTCTCTTTCTGCCTCTCCACTGCTCATGCTATCTCTCTCTCTTTCTCAAATAAATAAAACCTTAAAAAAGAAAAGAAAAGAAATCCACTATTATTTCCAGAAAGATTATAGGCAAAAAGATGGGTGTATTAGTCAGGAGAGGTGAGGTGGTAATAACAAATGTGCCATTTCTGCTTACAAGCCAATGATCAGAAGAAGCTCTATATCCTTGCCTAAATGCAAGTGAGCCAGGGACTATGGAGGAGCAGGTGGCATCTCTGCCACCATAAAGAATGAATGCTGTAAGGAGCAAGCAGCCGGTGCAAGAGCTAGAGGATTACAGGCATCATTTGACCTCATTCATTCCTACATTCCCATGAGACCAAGGAAAGTGGTCTATATACATATTTTACATCATTCTCACGATAGTCAAAGGAAACAAATTCAGAGAAGAAACATGCCAGAAGTCATACAGAAGTTTTACAGCTATTCAGTTCTTGTTGACTCTAAATATATATATTTTTATTATTCTGTGTTTGCTGTTGCTTTAAACTGACCCCAAACATTTATTGAATTCCTGTTCCATTCTTTATTATCTCATTCAGTTTTTCACAACAGGCCAGAGAAGTAAGATCAGCGTTATTCTCAGTGGGCACAGAGAGTTTAAGTAATTTAATCTAAGTCACAAAACCTGAAAGAAGAAGAGACATGGGTGAGCCCAGATCTTCTCTTTCAACCCTAGAGCTATTTCCATTCACGCTCTCAAAAATTTGTACCCAGAAAGGTTAAGAATTTACCCAACTTCCCACTAGTTAGCAGCAGACTGAAATTTGAAATCAAACCACACAACTCCCATTCTGATGCTCTTTGCATTACAATGTCTCTCCTCAGTTCATGACACAGATACTTCAATTATACCCATTATCAATGTCATTGATTGCGAACTATAGACTTGGTTCCCTGCAAAATATTGGTTCATATGGTGACTGCTACTCTGGAGAATAATGGCTTCTTATTTTTCATTCGAACCAGTCATTGAACATCTCTAAAGCATAGCTTCCTTTGTCTTTCACAGACTGAACACCAGCAACTTATCCATGAATTGTTTTATACTTGAAGTATAAATGCTTAACTGTAACCCATACGATGTTTCTGAGGCAAAATCTATGAAGAAAAACTCAAATAAAGTGAATTGACGTAAGCTGAGTAAGAAAGCAGGTAAAAAGCTATCGGGAAAAAGGATTTAAGGGAAGTAGGTATTAAATAATGGGTAAGACTGAACACAATTATTTTTTTCTAAACAGAAGGGGAAATGTATGTCACAAAAAATGATGGGAAACAGAGCCTATGGCCTATGGTGAGAGTTCATTAGGGTATAGAAAGAATCAAAGCAGGGAAGAGAAAATTCAGAAAACTAAGAGACATTTGAATATCAACTAACGTTCAGGTTACTTGTCATAGGCAAAATCCAGCCCATTTGTGTGTAGGATTTGAGACTCCTTGCAAGCAGACTAAACTTTGCTTATCTGCAAATAGACCAACTTTCACATACAGGCTCTATTTAAAAAATAGCCTTTGTTGTAGGACATGTTTCTAAGGTGGCCCACAGTGCCAATCTGCAAATTATTATGAAAACAAGGGCTGTTAGATTGAACTTTCACCATTTCCCCTAAAGGAAAAACAACTGGCTGTAATCACAGAGACCGTCAAATGAATCGCCCAAGGAGGAACTGCCAATAAACTCTACCTTACTGGCCCACCCACAGTGATCCCAACTTAATTGGAGTACAGGGGTCCAAGCAACAATATTAAAAGAAAACTCTTCCCGGGTAATCTGCCTGTTTTGGTATAGCCTTCTACTGTCATGCCTGCTTGTGTGTACATTTCCTTGAATAATTGCCCAGCCCACCCACGCAAAAACGTAAGGAAAATCCTAACTCTGGAGGATTAGCCCTGCCAGGCTTTGACCAGTTGGAGTTATCAGTGTTATTTTTAGTTTAGTTTAGTTTAGTTTAGTTATTGAGTGTGTTCTTAGCAAATTATCACATTTTTAAGATGAGGAACAACATAACAAGTTAGTGAAAAGCCTTTTACTTTAATGAACACAGTAAAAACCTTTCCCACATCTCACTGTTAAATTTAAAACTTTATCTTTAGCAATTCTCTCTGTTCACTTCTGTGCCCTACCATGCATGTGGTATGATTCTCAGCGTGTCTGCTGTCTTTGTTCTTATATTCATTTATTCCTTCATAATGTGGTAATTAGTTTTAAGTTGAAAGCCAATCCCAACTGTGAGGGCTGAGCTATTATTACTGCGGGCTAATGTACCACTAGAAGACCAGGCACAGTAAGAAAAAATCTTATTCTTATGTTCCCTTATTGGCTTATTATTGCCAATAATTAGGAAAACATTGTGCAAAATTTATCACTTAAACATAAATGAGAATAGAGATGGGAAAAAAGCAAAGATTATTAAAATGAGACACAGTGAATTATCAGGGAACGATCACTAAGCCTAAGTCATTTTATGTACCAGAAGAATGGAGAGGCTCATCATCCAAACCCTGATCCACTGATGGAAGGAGAGTCTCTGGAATTCTGGTTATCCTCTGAAGTGACAAGTAAAATTCTGTGTGTGTGTGTGTGTGTGTGTGTGTGTGTGTGTGTGTGTGTGCATCTGGAAACAGATACCCATCACCTTTACCAAAGGTTATGAGTGAGGCATTTATACCATTGGTTTGAAGGAGTTTTACCTCCTCAGATCTTCTCTTTCTTAGCGGGAGCCACTACTGATTCCTCTTGGCTCTTGAATGACACGAGTTTGAACTATGCAGATCCACTTGAATGCGGATTTTTTACAGTAAAGAAACTGTAGGTGTATCTTGTCTTCCTTATGTCTTTCTTAAGTAACATTTTCTTTTTTCCAGCTTACTTTTTTGTAAGAATATAGCATATAGCATACAAAATATGTGTTAATTGACTATGTTATTGATAAGGCTTCCGGTCAATATAGGCTATTAGTACTTAAGTTTGAGGATTCAAAAGCTATATCGATACATAAATTTTTGACTATGTGGGGGTCAGGGCTCCTAACTGCCATGTGTTTCAAGGGTCAGCTGTGAGTTCAAGGGTCAACTCTTCTTTAAGGATCTCTTTATTGGTATAACCCATAAGAATTCGATACATTTCTTCAGTGTCCTTGCAAGGACTCTTCAAAAGGTTTGCTTCTTATCTATGAAAACCTCTAGGGTCAGGATCTTCATTTCCTGAACAGTAATTGCTGATCTTCTCTTCCTTTTCTGATGATGTTGCCTTTGAAAATAACTTTTTCATCTTTTTTTCTCTCACTTTTTCTTCCATGGCATTATCCTCTTCTGACTGTCCCCTTACCTCTCTGTTTACACATTTTCATCATTTTTTATAAACTCCTCATTTTCTACATATCTTTAAGATATTGATCTTCCCTCCATGTTTTATACTTGGGTCTCATCTTTCACTACACACGCCTTGGCTTCCTTCCCTCAGGTACTCCTCCTCCTCCATCGTCCTTGTCTCTGATTGTGATGACCTCTGAGCTCAAGCATTTTGTAGTGATTTCTTTGGCATTTCTATTGTAAGTAGCTCATAAATGAGGTAGACTTCTATTTCTGGAAATATGTCCTTCCTTTGTTTTCTTTGCCTTGGTCAATGGTACCAACAATTGCATGTTGGTGTCTAGCCTAGGTGTGTGCAATTCACTGCTGTTTTCATTTTTCTGGCAGTTTCCATGGACACTTGGTCTTAAAAAAAAAAATCCCCTTATTTCCACTACTTCCATTTGGCCCTCTGCAGTAATACTGCCACTCTTTAGTTTGGGCCTCTTTTTTCCTAAATAGGCCCTTATGTGGTTGCTCTTTCTTTAATCTTCTCTCCAACCCATGCTCTATGTTTCCTCCCCAGATATATATCTGAGCATGCCATTCTCCTGCTTAAAACTCAAGTGTCCTCTAAAAGTATAGCATTCCATTGATGAACAGTTCTTTGGAGATTTTATATAAATGCAAGATGCCTTTTCCAATGCCAAAGTCCTAAGGAAAAGGCTGGAACTGAGAAATTTGGAAACGTTGTCAGTTATTTGGTGAATTACTAAAAGATATCTCTTAAGCCTCATTATGTGCTTAGCTCTATTCATTTTATCTTAGAATATGATATAAAGGGGCGCCTGGGTGGCTCAGTTGGTTAAGCGACTGCCTTCAGCTTAGGTCATGATCCTGGAGACCCAGGATCAAGCCCCACATTGGGCTTCCTGCTTGGCAGGAAGCCTGCTTCTCCCTCTCTCAGTCCCTCTGCTTGTGTTCCCTCTCTGGCTGTGTTTCTCTCTGTCAAATAAATAAATAAAATATTTTAAAAATATGATATAAAAATTACCAAATGTCTCCTGGCTTTTTAAAAAGTAATCTCTATACCCAGTGTGGGTCTCGAACTCAGGACTCTGAGACCAAGAATTGTATGCTTTACTGACTGAGCCAGGCATGCACCCCTCCTTACTTTTTTTTTTTTAGATTTTATTTATTTATTTGACAGAGAGAGAGATCACAAGTATGCAGAGAGACAAGCAGAGACAGAGGAGGAAGCAGGCTCCCTGCTGAGCAGACAACCTGATGTGGGCCTCGATCCCAGGACCCTGAGATCATGACCTGAGCTGAAGGCAAAGGCTTTAACCCACTGAGCCACCCAGGCGCCCCCTCCTTACTTTTTTATCCATAAGCTCTATCTCGCATCTACCACCACATTATAAGCTTGATCTGTAGTCAGTAATGAGTAGCTACCAGGTGCTAAATAACTTTTCACTGATGTTAATTTTATAATAATAACTTTCACTATTATGGACATTGAACAACCTTTTATTTTGCTTCTTGTTTTTTGGTGTGTGTCAGCCAGTATAGAAGACAGAAGATAAAGACTTCATAGTTTTTCTGTAGCAAGTGAATGACAGAATTTTAGTGCTTCAGGAATATTTCCCAGAGACACCTGATAACCTTGTAAAATTTACTTCAGGAACCATGTTATTCCTGACCAAAGTAATACATTTAATTACCAAATGTGCTTTATAATACCTAGAAAATCCATACCTCTATTATCAGTAATTGACAGAAAAAAAGGGAGAAATGACTTTGAAGTCTGTGAAGGTCATAAAGTAGTCTCTTAAGAAATCAAGGCACTTATCTTTTATATGAGTGATCTTGCTGATACATTAGTGTCCAACACCCATTTCTTTCCTGGAAAAAGTCATGTTTTCTTCAGAGAGACAAACCTTATATATCTTTTCATGTTTTACCCGATGCATAAGAAAATTAGACAGAATTTCAGAGTCACTAAAAAATAAGAAACTCCTTTTTATAAAAGCTGCAATTTTTTTTAGCTTTTCTGTGTTCCTATTTATTAGAAGAATTTTTTTTTTGAGGCTTACTTACAGTTCCTCTTCTCATTTCATCCTGTTAGAATCCTCCAGGAGCACTCAGGGAGATCCTGACTATCCCACATGAACAGGGATCAATCAGTAGTGAATCACTGGAATTCCATCAAATTATATAAAATAACTCAGAAATTATAAGATCAGAATAGAGCTCTGGGTTCTCAGCCCTTAGTGACAGACTGATTACTGCCTTCATATTTTTGGAATAGACTCACAACCTATATTCCTACAAATACCCAGTAATTTAAATAATTAAGCCTATGGGCTTTTTGTGAAAGTTTGCCCCATAAGGCCTTTTCATAAGCATCAGCAATTTGTTAAAAATCCATGGTTTCTGCTCCTTGTTCTGTTGTTATAGCAACCATCATCCCTAGACATATACAAAAAGAAAAAAGACCACCACCTAACCAGTAGCATCAAATTGTCATGACAATTTCTATGTTAAATACAAAATGACAAGTCAATTTCTAACTGCTAACGCTTAAAATCAAGATAAAACCATACTCTCTGATTTGTTTTAGAAATTTGGTAATGGTGGTGTTGGTGGTAGGTGATAAGATTGGAAAGGGAACATTGGAAGAGAGAAGGCAACATCAGACACATAAAACTGAGTTTAATTGGGCAAAAGTTAAAATTCAGTGATAACTGACACCGTCCAAACATTAAAGTACTGCTAATTGTGAAGTGGTCAGTTCCTATACAAGTACAAAATATCAGATCCATGTTTTACCATCTAATAAAAAAGCTCACCACTTATGTTCATCTTTAGGCTTGAAAGAGATGTTTGTAAAATATCCCTTGCGGCTATTCTTTTATGTATGTATGTATGTATGTATGTATGTTTGTGTGTATGTATGTATGTATGTATATATGTATGTACGTATGTATGTATGTATGTATGTATGTATGTATGTATGTATTTATAATTTTCCCTTGTGGCTATTCTGATGGGTTGTTGCACCAAAGTTAGGAGAATCTTAATGTAGAGCCCTGGGGTTCTAAGGCAAAATCATGCCATGAGTAGGGAAAATTGTTCAACATTCAGAAAACAGGTCTGAGCATGTTACCAGACATAGTGAAAACAGAGGATCTGACCATGAAGTAACAAGTAAGCATGTGGCCAGGGCTGCTCATCATAAGTTGAATTTTGTCAAGCACACCAAGTTATAAGATCAAGTGGGCCCAGCAACAATTCACTGTAAGATAGAGATAGAATATCTGGAAGAAGCCATGAGAATGGGACAGAAGGCACAATGAAGTACATGACTAAGTGTCCCACACCCACATATCACCAAACACTGATACCCAGGCCTTCACCTTACTTTACTTCTATGGTCATAGTGGGTACAGGGACAAGATGTTGTCTTTATGGATAGTTTGGCTCCACGTCTGGGTCTGAGCTAAAAAAGGATTGTTGCATCCTTATAGTCCTATTGGGGCGGGGTGGGGGAGGGCTACCATTCAGCAGCCAGGGGAAACCCTCCCATTGGCAAGGGCTTTTGTGGAGTGCATACTTTTCTTTGTGTAGAAGTGGCCCCAAATTAGAATATACATAGACTCTTGGATATTGGTGAATAGCTTAGCTGCATAACTAATGACCTGGAAAAAGAAATAGGTGAAGTTCAGAAATAGTAAAGTCTGTAAGAGAAGCATGTGAATGGCCTAAGGGAGTAGGTATAGAATTTGAAGATCTTTTTATCATCTATTAACACCTCACAGAGATACCTATGATAGAAGAGACACTAAAGAACAGCAACCGAGGAGACAGAATGATTCAGCCAGTGGACATCACCCAGCCTCTGTCAGGAACCACTCCTGGGCTAGCACAATGAAGTGGACAGGTTGAAAGTGATCAAAGCTTATGCACAAGGCTAAGGGGCCTCCCACTCAGTAGCTGATCTAGATACTGCTGCTGTCAAATGCCCGAGCTGCCATATACAGCCCTATCCCTTGAAGAGAGCAAGCAGCCACTTGGAATCATCTTGGAAGTGAAGGATTAATTGGAAGATCATAAAGTCTCCTTTAGAAAGTCATCACAGGACCAAACTATTACACTGGATTTCTACTTGGAAGTTTTGATTTCTACGTGATAGTCATGTTAGAGACATTTATTTTAATCTTCCCTATTAAAAATTAATATTTAATCTGATAATTTTCACCAAATAAAATGTTGCTGAGTCTTACTCACTAAAATGGAAACTGTCCAAATTGAAATCAGTCATCAATCAGTCCTCAGCATGACTAACCCATTTAGGTTAGATGTGGGTATTAATGAAACCAAAGTTGGAAGCCATTAACCTTTTTAAAAATTTTATTTTAAGAAGGCATATTTATTCTTAGACTATCTATGCTATGCACCAGAAGCTATCTGGTACAGGCCATCCATCTGCTGCTTGCCATTCAGTCAAATTGATATAGTAGGTAGAATGATGTTGTACTTCCCCCTTCTAATCCTTGGTTCTGGAACTCCTTAGTGCTACTCCTTGGTGATCCATATTTCTGATGTGAACTCAAACTAGGCCAGTGGCTACACTCTTAAGAAGGTTGGCTAATGTAATATCACCATGTTATGATAGAACCATGCCTTAGACATATCAAACACTAAAAAAGTTTTGTTGAATAAATTAATATGAATGAATAATTTTGTAAAACATAAGTTTTTATTTTGTAAGAGCCTCAGAAAATATTTTAAATCATCTATATCCTCTATCTTCCATGCTCAATCAATTATTCTCTCACCTCTTGAATATGTCCTTCTCTACTCCATCTATTTTTCTCTGGTTCTACAGCTGCCACTCTGGTCTGTATCACTATCATCTGTTGCTTGTGGTACTTCTAATTACTTTTATGTCCCCTCCAATGTCTCCTCTGTAGGGCTCTTAAGGGATATTAAAGTGAAAATGTAATCACTTTATAACCCTGTTTAAAAACTTTAATGGCTGCTCATTGCTCTTAGGATAAAGACCTAAATACTCACACAACTTTTAATGGCAATGGTGTTTCTAGAGTTCCGTTAGGAGCAGTGACCTGGAAAGTGAGGCCAGGTGAATTTCTTAGAAGACAGGATAAAGCAACAAACACACTGCTTTTTCCTGTTTATGTCAGGTAGCTTGGGAAAGTAATGGCAACCTCAGGATGCCTCTGCTTTCCAGCCCCACTCCCTTCCACTCTGCCTTGTTCTGGGTTTCATCTTGGCTGGCTTTCTTTCATTTCTTAAAATGTCTCAAGCTCCTTCCATCTAGGGGCCTTTTTATTTGTTGCTCTTTCTACCTAGACCCGTATCATTGTTCTAAATGCCCCTCAGTTCTCAACTTAAATGTTGTTTCTTTTTCTGGGAAAATGTCCTTGTACTCGGGCAGTTCACTCACCCTCACCATCCACCATCATAGGTTTTATTACTCAAACATGGAGTCTGGTCCCTCCCATTAAACCATAAGCTTTGAGGAGGTAGAGGCATGTTTGTGTTGTTCACGGAAGTATTCCTATGCCCAGCTCAGGGCTTGATTCGCTCCAGCCATGCTTTTTAAAAAATATTAAATATTTAATATATAAATATTAAACAATAGATTACTGCACATGCAATGGGCCAAATAAGAACTCAAACTGCAAATCAAAATGTGTTTCAAAACAAAAGAAAAAGAAAACAGTATTCCTTTTTTTTTACTTTCAAATTTATTTTATTTTTTCAGTGTTCCAAGATTCATTGTTTATGCCCCACACCCAGTGCTCCATGCAATATGTGCCCTCAGTACCCACCACCAGGCTCTCCTATCCCCCCATCTCCTTCCCTCCAAGACCCTCATTTGTTTCTGAGTCCAGAGTCTCTCATGTTTCATTTCTCTCTCCAAATTACCCTACTTCCCATTTCCTTTCCTTCTCCTACTGTCCTCTATATTACCCCTTGTGCACTGCAAGTGAAACCATGTGATACTTGACTTTCTCTACTTGGCTTATTTCACTCAGCCATAATCTCTTCCAATGCAGTCCATGTTGCTACAAAAGTTGGATATTCATCCTTTCTGATGGAGGTGTAGTATTCCATTTTATATACATACTACATCTTCTTTATCCATTCATCTATTGAAGGGCACCTTGGCTCTTTCCACAATTTGGCGATTGTGGCCATTGCCACAATGAACATTGGGGTACATATGGCCCTTCTTTTCACTACATCTGTATCTTCTGTATCTTTGGGTTAAATACCCAGTAGTGCAATTGCAGGGTCATAAGGTAGCTCTATCTTTAATTTTTTAAGGAATCTCCACACTGTTTTCCAAAGTGCCTGTACCAACTTGCATTCCCACCAACAGTGTAAGAGAGTTCCCCTTTCTCCACAGCCTCTCTAACACTTGTTGTTTCCTGTCTTAATTTTGGCCATTCTGACTGGTGTAAGGTAGTTTTGATTTGAATTTCCCTGATAGCTAGTGACGTTGAACATTTTTTCATGTGTCTGTTAGCCATTTGTATATCTTCTATGGAGAAGTGCCTCTACATATCTCCTGCCCATTTTTTGATGTGTTCAACTTCTTTTTGGATGTTGAGTTTGAGTAGTTCTTTATAGATCTTGGATATCAGCCCTTTGTCTGTAGTGTCATTTGCAAATATCCTCTCCCATTCCGTGGCTTGCCTCTTTGTTTTGTTGACTGTTTCCTTTGCTGTACAGAAGCTTTTTATTTTGATGAAGTCCCAAAAGTTCATTTTCACTTTGGTCTCCTTTGCCTTCGGAGACGTGTCTTGAAAGAAGTTGCTGTGGCTGATGTCAAATAGGTTACTGCCTATGTTCTCTGCCAGGATTTTGATGGATTCCTGCCTCACGTTGAAGTCTTTCATCCATTTCTAGTTTGTCTTTGTGTGTGGTGTAAGAGAATGGTCTAGTTTCATTCTTCTATACTTAGCTGTCCAATAGAAAACAGTATTCTAAAACCTATGGGATGCAACAAAAGCAAATGTCAGAATGAAATTTATGCTATAATAGCTTGTATTAAGAAAAAAGGTTCACATAAGCAACTTAACATTATACCATAAGGAACTAGAAGAAGAAGAAACTTCGCTGAAATTTAGTAGAGGAAGGAAATAACAAAGAAAAGTCAGAAATAAATAAAATAGAGACCAGAGTAAATAATAATATAACATTGAAGGTAATATCCAGTTTTTTAAAAATTGGTAATGCTTTAATTATATTAATTAAGAAAAAAAGAGTTGCTTAAGTGACTGACTTTGGGTTTCAGCTCAGGTCATGTACTCAGGGTTGTGAGATCAAGCCCCATGTGGGACTATATGCTGGGCATGGAGCTTGGGAATCCCTGCTTGGGATTCTCTCTCTCTCTCTTCCTCTCACTTTGTCCCTCCTCCCACTTATTGTGTACTCTCTCTCTAAAAAAATAAAGAAAAGAAAAAGAAAACAAAGAGAAAACTCAAAAAACCAAAATGAGAAATGGAAGAGAAAATAATACAACAGATAATCCCAGAAATACATAGTGTGGCAACAGGTTACTATAAACAATTATATGCTAAAAATCAGGTAACTTGGGGGGGGAACAGTTAATTCCTAAAAAGGCACAAGTAACCATGATTGAGTCATGAATCTTGAATCCAAAAAAATAGGAAATCTTGTTAGACCAATAACAAGATGAAAGTTGAATTGGGAATTATTAAACTCCCAGAACAGAAAAGCTCAAGACCACATGGATTCACTGATGAATTCTACCAAACATTTTTTAAAAAATGTGATGATCTTTATCAAAATCTTACAAATAATGAAATAGAGGCAACACATTCAAAAATCATTCCATGAAGTTATTTAGTACTGCCCTGATACCAAAGCATGATAAAAACAATACAAAAAAATTTAGTTTGTCTAATATAAGTATTGCTACTCCAACTTTCTTTTGACATCCATTTGCATGTTAAATGTTTCCCCATCCCCTCACTTTCAATCTGTAGGAGGCTTTAGGTCTAAAATGAGTCTCTTGTATGCAACATATAGCTGGGTATTGCTTTTTTATCCATTCTGACACTCTATACTTTTGATTGGAGCATTTAGTCCATTTACATTCAAATTAATTATTGATAGATATTTATTGCCTTTTTATTAGTTATTTTGTCTTGAGATTTTTCTCTGATCCTTTCTTGTCTTTGTCACTTTTGGTCTTTCCTTTGCACTCAAAAAGTCCTCTTTAGTATTTCTTACAGAGCTGGTTTTGTGGTCATGAACTCCTTTTATTTTTGCTTTTCTGGGAAACTTTTTATCTCTCCTTCAATTCTGAATGATAGCCTTGATGGATAGAGTATTCTTGGCTGCAGATTATTCCCATTCAGCTCTTTGAATGTATCATGTCTCTCTGTCCTGGCTTGCCAAGTTTCTGTTGAGAAATCTCCAGCTACTGTTATGATTTTCCTTTATAAATTGAAGACTTTTTTCTTGCTCCTTGTAAGATTTTTTTCTTTATCATTGTATTTTGTAAATTTAATTACAATATGTCCTAGGGTTGGCCTACTTTTATTAATTTTGATGGGAGTTCTCTGTGCCTCCTGGATTTAGATGTTTATTTTCTTTCCCAGATTAGGGAATTTTTCTGCTATTATTTCTTGAAATAAATTTTCTGCCCCTTTTTCTTTCTCTTCCTTTTCAGAGACTCCTATAATATGAATATTATTAAGTTTGAGGGAGTCACTGAGTTTCCTATGTCTATTCTCGTGTTGCATTATTCTTTCTGTCTTGTTCAGCTTCAATATTCTCCATTATTTTGTCTTCTAGATTACTAATTTATTCCTCTGCTTCTTCAAACCTGCTGTTCAATGCATCAAGCCTATTTCCAATCTTGTTTATTTGTATTTTTCTTCTCTGATTCATTCTTTATAAACTCTTTTACCCTTGTGGTGAGGATCTCACTGATGTCTTCTTTCTCTCCTCAAGCCCAGTGAGTATCCTCATGGTTGTTGCTTTAAATTTTCCATCACTCATGTTTCTTATATCTATTTATTTAGATCTCTGGCTATGATCTTATCTTGTTCTTGCATGTGGGATAAATTTCTGTCTTGGCATTTTATCTAAGTCTCTGTGCCTTCTTCTCTGTGTTAGAAAAGCCAGTTATATCTTCTGCTCCTGAAAGTAATGGCCTTATGAGGAGGAGGTCACCAGGAGCACCAGGGCCTGGTGCTTCAAAGTGTTTCTGGTGTGTCCTCCATGTGCCGTGCTGTTGTGTTCTGGCTTTGTTACCCTTCAGGTCAGTTTTATGCAGAGGTTCTCCTTGCCTGCTGTGGATAGTGTTTGGTCCTTGGCCTGAATGTGGGTGAGTGTTAAGTAGATTTTCTCTGGTCTGCTTGTGAAATGAGACCTGACACCAACTTCGCCAGAACTGAGGTCCTGCAGAACTCCCTGGTCAGGAGACATGGTGTGGGTAGGGGGACTGTGCTGGTCTTCCGGGGGAGGGGCCCAGCATGCTGGCACTGAGGCAAGCTTGACTGAGAAGGGCAGTTCCATGGAAGTGCAGAGGCAGGGTGGGGGGTGTTGGTGTAAGCAGGTTAGGCAGCCAGTGTCTGCACTGAGTTGCTTCCCTCAGGCGGCCCTCTGCTTATGCTGAGAAGCAGGAGAAGGAAAAGATGACAGTGAAGTAGGAGGGCTCATCTTATCCCACATACACAACTAGAAAACTGTCAAGTCATTGTAAATACCTCAGAAATTAGCCTCAATACTGACAGAACAAAATTCACAACTAAAGGAAGAGAAGAGGCAACATTGAAGAAGATAAGAAGTACGGAGATGTGGTTTGGGGGAGAAGCATATCTTAAGTGTTGCAGAGGGGTGGGAGCCCTTGGTCACTGAGAAGGTTGAGAGAGAGGACACAAGGGAACACACAAGGAGAATGTTTCTCCCAAACAAGAGGGACTTAATTTCATAAGTTCTTGCAACGTTTCCTCCAAATGACAGGGACTGAATTTCATGAATTCTTGCAACCAAGCCTGGAGTTTTATAGGTCAATGGGCTTGGCTGGATAGAGCCCAGAGAGCACTGTGCTGCTCTTGGAGAGAAGGCAGACAACAAACTGGGGGCAGATGGTATGGAAACTGTCATCTGAAAAATGCCCAGGACACATGGGGCAGAGATTGTTTGCTATTCTAGGAGAAGTATTCAGGGGAACACCTCTTCCAAACCAGAGGACCTGGCTGGCACCAGTTCCCAGCCCTGCTTGTTGAATGAATGAGTTGCATTACAGCTCGAAGAGACTTCAGTCATGAAATTGCATCACAGGATGATTGCTTGTATTGCTCATGGTATTGTAACTAATCAACAGAAATATCAGAACTGGAACTATAAGAATACTGATTTTGGACTGGGGTGCTTTCCAACCACTTGCTCTTCAATGGGTGAGGCTGAGGTTGTTACCTCAGGGCCTCAAACAATTTCTGTTTCACCCTCACTTTACTTCCTGCCAGTCGTTACGTTCTTGATTGTTTTCTACTCATCTGAAGCTAGGTTTGTCTCCCTCCTTTTCAGAATGTATCTTCATTTAGATTTTTCTGGTTAGTTCCAGAATCTGGATGTATGCCCCACATGTTATTTCAGTGTCTTTTTTTTTTTTTTCCATTTAGGGTCTTTTATCACACATTGTGTAACTCTTGAAATAATTTGCGTCACCCCTCACACTCATGCTGAGGTCCTGGTCCTTGTACAGATTCTGTTTCATGTTCTATTGTGTCCTCATGTCTAGTCTTACTCACTAAATCCAGGTTCTGTGGCTCTACATTTGAACAATCCTATCCTAGTGCACAGACTTATTGCAGTATGAAAGTCCCTAATATCCCACATCCCTAAACTTGGTATTTTCATCTCTACAGTGTAACAATGAATACATACAGGGGGCTTGCTTCCTACGTGCTGAGTATTGTTTAATATATTTACACATATTAATTCATTTAACCCACTCACCCATAGTTATATGAAATAGGTGTCACTAGGTAACTTGTTTGAAGTCACACAGTGCTAAGTGATGGAGTCAAGACTTGAACCCACGAGCTTTGACTCCAGAGTCTGTACTCTCAACCACTGCACTACACTGGCTTTCAGTCGAAATGGCCATTCAAAATGCACTAGTAGAAACAGAAAACAGACAAAAAGTGGCCCCCTCGTAGGCAGAGGAGGAAAAACAGGTAAATCAAGAAAGGGTAAGAATAGTGGTAAGAATTCAGGTGCAGGCAATGCTGAATAGATACATTTTTAAAATCTAAATGTGTATCTTGTGAAGTTGCCTGTGCTTAAATGTGTTCTATTAATTTCGTGACAACCACCTCTGCCCCATGGGTAAGGATGGACACAGACTGTGCCTGAGGAAGTTCAGGTACAATGGTACTTCAGATGTGACAAAGCCATGCTTTGTGAGAGCTGCTGATATCGAATGGTAGAAAACATTTGTGTTTCAGAAGAAAAGGGCAAGAAGGAAGGAGGGAGGAGAATACGACAGGAGAACGGAAGGAAGTGAGCATTGAGGAGAGATAAGGAGAGACAGGAATGAAGAACAGAGTATGAGATAAGGCAACATTTGTGGAAAGGTACTCAGTGCTTCCTCAAAGAAACCCTGCTCATAGGTTTCATTAATTTAGAATGTGAATGATATGGCCACAATTGCCAAACTGTGGCAAGAGCCAAGATGCCCTTCAACAGACAAACTGAGGGTTTTGAAGGGGCGGGGGGTAGGGGGATGGGTGAGCCTAGTGGTGGGTATTAAGGAGGGCACGAATTGTATGGAGCACTGGGTGTGGTGCATAAACAATGAACCTTGGAACACTGAAAAAATAAAATAAAATACATTATTATTTTTTAAAGATTTTATTTATTTATTTGACAGAGAGAAACACAGTGAGAGAGGGAACACAAGCAGTGGGAGTGAGAGAGAGAGAAGCAGGCTTCCTGCCTAGCAGGGAGCCTGACGTGAGACTTGATCCCCAGTCTCCGGAATCATGACCTGAGCGGAAGGCAGTCGCTTAACGAACTGAGCCACCCAGACACCCCAAAATACATTATTTAAAAAAAAGAATGTGGATGATAGGATTAATAGGCTTTGTCTTTATTAATATTTATATTGCTATTTCTAAACACACCACCTTCTAAAGATAGTAGTGACAAATTTATGTCATCATTGTTGCTCTCAGTCTGTCTCCTTTAAACCTATTGGTGAAAGTATAATATTTATGAAGCTGTGCTTGAGGCTTAGCTCCTTTTCTCTTAAAGTCCCTTCAAGGGACGCCTGGGTGGCTCAGTTGGTTGAGCGACTGCCTTCGGTTCAGGTCATGATCCTGGAGACCTGGGATCGAGTCCCACATCGGGCTTCCTGCTCGGTGGGAAGCCTGCTTCTCCCTCTCTCACTCCCCCTGCTTGTGTTCCCTCTCTCGCTGTGTTTCTCTCTGTCAAATAAATAAAATCCTAAAAAAAAAAAGTCCCTTCAAGCTTCCTTCTGCTCTATGGTTATGTTGCCCTGACCTAAGGCCTCTTGAGTATCAAGGCCTTTGATAACTCTGTGATTGGATAAAGGCTAGGGCCTGATCGAATGCTCTCATTACCACTTCTAAAAAACCCAATACTTATCCCATTATAGACTTTATTTTTGCTTACCAAGACAGCATGTGCTTATAAAAATGAACACTAATTCATGATTTTGAGTATAAACTATGAAATGATTAGATTTTCAGTTGACTCAGTTTGAAAGAGTAACCCCAGAGAGGGGTGAGATTCTGATTCTAAGAGAGAGAATGTAATGTGGCGTGCAATAAAAGGTGGGAGAAGAAAGTAACGCTCATGATTAGAGTGTTGGTCCTTGTGTCATATATAAATTGGGAGTTGTGATGTCTTTTCCCAAATCCCTTCTGATAACACAGACACCATGTGCTGTGTAGTTGGTGTACTTTGCAGGAGAATACTGTAATCCTGTAAAAGCATGTTGAGACTGTAGGATGTGAGTCATGACAAAAATCTCAATTTTTTTTTCTTCTACCCAGGAGGGCTCTATTTTTGCGTCTCTCCTATAGAAATGCATGTTATGAAGAACTAATACGATGAAATAAGATAAAACCAAATATTAAAATATAAAATCGAGCATAGATCATAAAGTACTAATTTCTTCACTTAAATTATATGGTTCAACACTACATTTCATTTCTTTGAAATCAACGTGACAGTCTCAAAATTGTCTGAGTAGTTTCTTCTTGGATTCTAAATTTCCTTCATAATGGACTACATATTTGAAGTCTATTATTTGGTCCATTTGCCAGTTTATTTGGTTTTGACCTGATTTAGTTAGTTAGATCACCTTTTTTTGCTTATTTCACCAGTTTTCAGCATGTTACAAGGCAGAACACCCCCCAATCAACTCTACTAAAAATATGGTTTTTATCTCTGATTTATACAGAGGCTAGGTTTTTACCAAATTTATTCAATCCATTCATTTAAAAAAAGTTGATCTAGTAAATATCAGCTATTGACATTCTCAACTTATTTATATGTAGAAATAGCCTACTTCTATTTTTAATACACAATAGTAAGCTCCTATGAATTGTTTTCTTTGTGAAAATTATATATGACTTCAATCTTACATATAAGGGTCAAAATTTCTTATTTTTCTATTCAGTTACTTTTTTATTTCCTGTTTTCTATTTTTCTATTCCATTTTCCATCACTGTAACAATGGTAACTACTTACTTGAGCATATTTCCTTCCTTCTATTTCTTTTCCTTCACTTTATCTTCCTGTGTGGTCTATTTTTATTTGTTTTCTCCTGTTCATTTGAACTTTACAGACCTTGAACTTGGTTATATTTACCTCTCATATACATACTTTCAATCTAGAAAAGGAGACTAGTGTCTAAAGATTGCATATTTTGGAATCTTTGTGTTCAGGCCTGCTATAAGTAGGAGATGATTTTAAATACAAATTAGTTGATTATCACAAGTAATACAATTCACATCAGTAACTATTTGGTCTTTATGATACTCAGGGGCTCATGTGCTTGCTCAGGAAAAAAAATTTAAATTAGATTAATAAACATAAATAATATGTGTAGATAAAAATACAGTCATACAAACTAATTCACAAGCAGTATGCTGTACTCATTCCTGCATGAGGCTCTGTGTCACACGATTGAGGTGTGAAATACCAACAAATACTGAAACTCCATAGCAATTCTGGCTCAGTGGAGCTTCCGTTGCATCTCCAGCAGTTCAATGGCTATTCAGATCTTCATCATGTTGAAAGGTGGGAGATGGTACAACATCTTGTTGAGGCATCACTTCAGGAGTTGAACCCAAGGTTTGTGGAACAGGTCTGTGCACCTGTCCTACTATGGTAGCCAAGTACCTAAGGATGACCAAGCTTCAAAATCAGGTTCATTTCATAGTGCTGTTGACTTGACTAGCATGCCTTCTTAATTTCACAACTTCTGCCTCTCTGCCCCAATACCTGATCATTCTCAACGTCTCTCTCTCTCTCTCTCTCTCTCTGTGTGTGTGTGTTAATGTTAATTACTCAGCTAGTTGTGACCTTCTTAACAATCCTTTCCTTCAGTCCTTCCCTACAACTGATCCTCTGAATATTCTGATAATTGTACATTCTCAACTTGCCTGATTCTTCAGGACCTTAAAAATCTGACTCTCCTATTTCTGAAAAACAAGGCCTGACACTTTATTTTTAATGAATCATACAGACAGTGTAAGTCATTTGGGAGAGAAGGGTAAAAGTCTGTGCTTTGCTACACACTCCCGTTCTTCTGCATCCATCCTTGTCCATATCCACCCCCACATCCCTGCTATGACTGGCTTTGTGTCTCA
The DNA here is from genome assembly GCA_004023965.1 of Spilogale gracilis. NCBI lineage: Eukaryota > Metazoa > Chordata > Mammalia > Carnivora > Mephitidae > Spilogale > Spilogale gracilis. The sequence goes on along the minus strand of PITA01014559.1, from coordinate 31,785 downwards.
TCTCTCCTCTGATCTCCAGAGCTAGTCGGTCACCTTGAGGCAAAAGAACTGAGCTTTCATATTTCTGCACTGGACAATTATTGGCTTCAGGCTGCTGGGCATTTCTGTTCTCAGGGAGGTTGGACAAGGGATCCCAGTAGCCCAAGGGTGGGGCTCTGGAGAAGGATTAATATGCCAGACTTCAGGAGCAAAGTATGCAGAAACTAGGAAATAGATACTAAAAGGTCATAAAGGGATCTGAAGGCATCTGCATGAAGTAATACAGTGATCATTGTGTTAACTGTCATGGTAGTTAACCTGTCGTGTGCTTGACAGGTCTCTGGCTGCCATCTTTCTCATGAAAGCCTCTACACTACCCTAGGAAATGAAGAAAATAGGAACTGGCATTTTCTTATGCATCTGAACTGGTTCATTCATTCTTTATTTTTTTTTAAAAAGGACTTATTTATTTTTAGAGAGCGCATGCACACACGGGCGTGGGGGCAGCAATAAGGACAGAAGGAGAGGGAGAGATAGAATCTCAAGCAGACTCCCTGCTGAGCACAGAGCCTGACAAGAGAGTCAAACCCTGGACGCTGAGACCATGACCCAAGACAAAACCAAGAGTCAGATGATCAATGAGCCACCCAGGCACCCCAAACTTGTCCTTCCTTCCATTCTTCCTCCCTCCCTCCCTTTCTCTCTCTCTCTCTTTCTTTCTTAAGAATTTATTTATTTATTTGACAGAGAGAGAGTGCACACATTGCACACATAAGCAAGGGAAGCAGCAGGCAGTTGGAGAGGGAGAAGCAGACTCCCCACCCAGCAGGGAGCCTGATGTGGGGCTCGATCCCAAGACCCTGGGATCATAACCTAAGCTGAAGGCAGACACTTAACTGACTAAGCCACCCAGGTTCCTCAAACTTGCTCACTCTTTTAAGAAACATTTCTGTTGCCTAGTTTGTGATATTTATAAAATTTGTTTTCCATTGAAGTTACCACTCATATATCTGCAGATATATACTCATTCAGAATATTTAAATTATTTATTTAATAAAATAAGGAAATATTTACTGAAAAAAATGCTCTGTAAGTTGTAGAAAAACTGAAATAATGTATGTCTGGTAGGATGGTTGTTTATGATTGCCTCTGGCTGTTGGCCAGTTTTGCCTCAGTTTAACAAATTCATTTTGGCACTTTTCTTTTTTAAGATTTTATTTATTTATTTGACAGAGAGAAATACAGCTAGAGAGGGAACACAAGCCATTTTGGCATTCTTGATTGCCTATGTATGTGTCCACTCTGTGAATTCTTTTTTTATTCTTTTTTCTTAAAGATTTTATTTATTTGACAGAGAGAAACACAGCAGAGAAGGAACACAAGCAGGGGGAGTGAGAGAGGGAGAAGCAGACTTCCTGCTGAGAAGGGAGCCCAATGCGGGACTCGATCCCGGGTCTCCGGGATCATGACCTGAGCCGAAGGCAGTTGCCCAACCAACTGAGCCATCCAGGCATCCCAGAGAGAGAGGAGGAGGCAGGTTCTCTGCTGAGCAGAGAGCCCGACGCGGGGCTCCATCCCAGGACCCTGAGATCATGACCTGAGCTGAAGGCAGAGGCTTTAACCCACTGAGCCACCCAGGTGCCCAGCCCACTCTGTGAATTCTTCAAACCTGCATAACATCTCACTGGTTCCCTCACTAATTACATAACATCTCACTGGTTCCCTCACTAATTAATTCAGGTTAATAAAATCTTTGACATTTAAATTAATTATTTTTTTACAAGTTCCTTTATTAATAAAGCAAAGCATATAAAAGGAGAATATCCCCAAATGACCCATATGATTAAAAGTGCAAATTCATTCTAACCTGAAAAAGAAAACAAATGACAGGCAAATGTTTGGATCATAGAAATTTTAATCACACAACTGTAGCAGCTGAACCACTTTGACTAATTCTTTTTGTTTGTTTGGTTTTTATGTTGTGTGAATCACCATAGAGTACAAGATTAATTCTTTGGTCTGTGTTATTGAAACAAACCATGCCGACTGCCACTAACAAGGCTGTGTATCATTATACACAGTTTGAGGTCAGAAGACATATATAAAAAACTATAAAATAAGAGGAAAGTTTTAAAGTTACGTGACAGAATCAAGGCAGATTTTTTTTAACGACTTTATTTATTTGACAGAGAGAAACACAGCCAGAGAGGGAACACAAGCAGTGGGAGTGAGAGAGGGAGAAGTAGGCTTCCTGCCGAGCAGGGAGCCCAATGTGGGACTGATCCTGGGACTCCGGGATCATGATCTGAGCCGAAGGCAGTCGCTTAACCAACTGAGCCACCCAGGTGCCCCAGGCAGATTTTTTTTAAAGAGAAAAGTGTTAAATATATTCTCGAATAGCTGATACTTCGAAACCAGGTTGCATAGAATTTAACTGCACATTTTAGTGCATTCTGTATATGTGATCACATACTCTTCACCTGCCCCCAACTCATACCTGCTGTGTCCCCACCAAATCATGTGCTATGTACACATAAAAAAAATAAGCAGCAGGTGTATCTAAGCAGACAGGAGGTTTTAAAAAAATTAACAAACACCACAATGAAAACACTGAATGTCCCCCCCAAAGGACAGAAGTATTGCAAGCCCATCTATTCACAAATATTGCAGTTTGATTTAAAAAAAGAAAAACCAAACTTCACACACACACACACACACACACACACACACACATACATACATACACAGAGTCTCAAAATCTATACCGGATTTGGTGACTTTACTAAATCGTTAAAACAATAAAAGTAATGAAAACGTCATCACAATTCTCTTAAAGCAGTAAAGGCCAGAGGCAGTTGGAGAAAGATGTTTGTGCACAAGTATAGCACTTCAGTGACATCAAATTATCTTACAAGAAGATCACCAGATACTCAGTAATCAAGGATACTCTACTGACACTGACTATGGTCTGATGCATCTTCACTGGCCCACTCCCATTTGGATTGAACTACTGAAACGAACATAGATACTGGGCAGTTTGGATGAACCCTCCTCCTCTTTAGTCCTACACTGAGAATGTTCCTAGGGCCACTGACTCACTTTACAAATGGCTGTTTCAACCATAGAGTTGAGGGCCCTTATCTGGACTCTCTGCCCTGTTCCATTGATCCCTGTGTCTGTTTCTGTGCCAGTACCATGCTGTCTTAGTGATCACAGCTTTGCAATAAAACTTTAAATCAGATAACATGATGCCCCCAGCTTTGTTTTTCTTTTTCAAATTGCCTTAGCAATTCAGGGTCTTTTCTGGTTCCATACAAATTGTAGGATTGTTGGTTCCAGCACTTTGAAAAACGCTGGTAGAATTTTGATCAGGATGTCATTGAAAGTATAGATTGCTCTGGGCAGTATTACTAGACATTTTAACTGTGTTTATTCTTCCAATCCATGAGCATGGTGGTGGCTATTAAGGAGGGCACGTATTGGAACACTGGGTGTGGTGCATAAACAACGGATCTTGGAACACTGAATAAATAAAATAAATTATTTAAAAAATGGCTGTGTCGGAAGATTTTGACAAAATTCTCAAGCGACTATAGCTAGTAGTCATCCCAAAGGCAAATATTCTCTTTCTGGCCTGGAATGAGAGAGAAATGGGGAACTATAACCCAGCTTAGTTGTCTTTACAAATCTGAACTGCAGAAGCACTGAACTCCCAACTTCTGCATTCCTTCATTTTCTAGTACTTGTTTTAAACACAGCCTTCCTCTTTCTAGTGAAATATCGGCTTGCCTCTATGGAACTGCTCATTCTCTCAAATTTCTGATACCAACATGTGCTTTGGTTGTTTCACTATTCTGTTGTTCGGTAATTCTAAGAGGATCTATTTAAAGAATCTTGGTGTTCAGGTTTAATATTTCAGGATGTGAAAAGTGGTGGGAACTATTGACAGGTAGGTGTTGGTGGCAATGGAAATATTTTGAGTAATCGCAGAAGTGTTGTTTTTTTTTTTTAATGCATCATAATCAGTGACTGTACAATAGACAGCACTTTATTTCCAGGCTTGTTACCTGAAGAATTTCTCCTTGGGAAGATGTTACCAGTTCTCTGCAACATATTACCATTCATGGAGCATGAGCAGAGCATGGCCAAATAGTATCCTGCTCATCTTGGGTGGCCCTCATTTCTCTCTGTCTTATATGCAGAGTCTTTCAGGAATCTGTTTGCTTAATCAATGTAAGGAACATATGAAATCATTCAAAGTAGCTTAAGAAACAGGTTCTCATAAGTAGCCAAATTTAGTTGATCATTATTCCAAGGAAATTAATTCTATTTCAGGTTCAATGATAGTGATAGTCATCAGCACTATTTGTCAAATATTCTTGTTTCTGCCCCCATTCTGGGCACATAGTAAGCTTACACTTCCATGCTCTATTTTTCTTTTTTTCAGGATTTTATTTATCTATTTGACAGAGAGAAACACAGCTAGAGAGGGAACACGAGCAGGGGGAGTGAGAGAGGGAGAAGAAGGCTTCCCGCTGAACAGGAAGCCTGATGTGGGGCTCGATCCCAGGTCTCCAGGATCATGACCTGAGCCGAAAGCAGTCGCTTAACCAACTGAGCCACCCAGGCGCCCCTTCCATGCTCTTTTATTACTAGGAAGGAAATGATGTGGCCAGTTTTGCCCAGAGAATTACGAATACAATGTTTTGTGTCATTCCTAAGTGAGAACACTTAGTTTTCACTAGGGAGACCCTCAGAAATTTCTCTCCCTGTGTACGATGATGGATCATTTTAAGATAAAGATAATGGCTGTTCCATCAACCCAACCCCCCCCCCAAAAAAAACCCATTGCCTCCAAATGGATATGAGACACCAACAAGGAGTAAATCTTTGTTGTTTTAAGCTGCGGAGCTTTTGGGATTGATTGTTAATCTAGGTCATTCTGACTTACCCTCACTGAATGTCTATACTCATGAAGAAGTAGAGTTATAAATTACTAGTTGGATGTAACAGGAGAAGGAAAACGCATTGGGGTGGAAGGCATATCTGACCACAGAGATTGCAGAACATCTCTCTTCACAATCTTTACTTGGCTCATATTGGCATTAAGGTTCCTTTAATAGTGACATACTTCAGCACACAAAATGTGCTGCTAATAACATGCTTTTCAGATAGCTTCACAGTAGGGCTCTATGCAAAAGATAACAATGTAAGGCCTAAAAATAGTGTGGTTAAAATATGTTGATGCCTTGAAGTGAACTGTCTGCAATTCTAAATTTAATTCAGCGCATCACACTCAACACAATGGTGGAGACAAACATGATGTAAGATATGTCTTTCTACCCAGGAGCTCAAATCTGTAAGTAAAACAAAAAAGTGCACTTATTTTTAAGTATGTTGTGCTGTAGACCTAAATACATTTCTTAATGAATCCTTAAAACTTTATGGGGCAGGCATTGTGATCTCCCTGAACTGGTGAAACTGACAATTTATTGTGTTTATGTGCAAAGCATTGGGCTACATGATTTATATACATTGATTTATTCATTTACCAAAGCAAGTCCAACTCAGAGAGTTTAAGGAGAATTTTCAAAGACACGCACTAGTAAGTGACAGATATCGGATTCATATCTAGGTCCAGTTTCCAAGTCTGCAATTGCTCGGCATGGTGGTGGGTGCTAGGGAGGGGTTAGCATTAGGAATTTAGCATCCGTTGGGAAGATGACTCACTTTTTTTCCTTTAAAGATTTTATTTATTTATTTGACAGAGAGAAACACAGCTGGAGAGGGAACACAAGCAGGGGGAGTGAGAGAGGGAGAAGCAGGCTTTCTGCCGAGCAGGGAGCCCCATGCGGGGCTGGATCCCGGGACTCCAGGATTATGACTGGAACCCAAGACAGATACTTAACGACTGAGCCACCGGGGCCCCCCCCGACTAACATTTTTGTGATACAAAACTGAGAAAAGCTCCAGCCAAGCTAACTACATATAGCCAGTAAGTTCTTTTTGGAGAAACTATTCCTCCTAGATTTTCCCCATTGTCCCCTGTTCCAACCATAGCTTCTATTCAGTGGCAACTCATGATTGTTGGGGTTCTGTGTGATTTGGAACCTGGCTGGCATGTCTTTTCTTTGGCTTTTCTATCTAGATAACTTGTACTTATTCTACAAACTCAGTTCACATATCAGCTCTTCGGGAAGCCCTTCCCTATCTACCCCAGGCAAGTTCATCAGTCTCTTTATGGGACCAGCTTTCACTTACAGCATCAATTTCATTGTGTTAGAACTTTGTTCTTCACAGGTCTCTCTTTTCTATGAAACTGGGAGCAGGGCCAAAACATCGTAAGCATTGTTCCTGACTTGCATAGTGCTTGGCACAAGGCAAATGCTCCAAGATGTTTGAGGAGAAAAAGGAGAAAGTTTTTCTCCACTTCATATAGAAATCACTGGTCCAAAATGCTAACTCAATCATAAGACAGACACAGCAGTCCCATCACAATAACCTGTGCCTTTGATAACTGGATTCTAGTGAGTGTTCTGCTGAAACAAAACAGGCATTCCTCCACCAGGATTTTGGCACAAATACTTAGGTAGGCAGCGCTGCTATTTTGAGTATCTTGTCATCTCCCTCTTGTCTCCAGAGCGATGTAGAATGAGCTCCGTGCTGGCACTGAGGTTGATGTAGGGATTTAGGATCTGGGAGTCACCTTTCCGGCCCTGCCACCCTCGGAACAGACCCTCTGCATGGTCAGAAGTGTCCTGATTCAGAGCAAATCGAGACGTGGCACAGTCCTCATGCGGGATTTTGATAAATAAGCTTCATAGCTCTGGGTTAACAGGATGTTTTTTTCTCCATTGGTGCATGAATATTCATTAAGATCAAGGCACTCACACACACACACACACACACACACGCACACACACACACACTCACACACACACAGAGTCTTTGCTCAGAAAAAGAAATATACAGCAATAATAAGAAAAACACACACATCTCCAGTCACTTGCTTTGGACACATTCCTAGAAAATTTTGCTTCTATTTCTTACCCTTTTCCCATCCAGAATGGCCCAATTTAAAATCTGTCTGGTCCAGAGAGCTTCCTCCACTGCTCAACCACAGTCTGCAGCTTGAGGTAGACCCTGAGTCGCTCTTTCCAGGGGTTTGATCCTTACCATTGTCAATATTTTCCCCAGTGATTGCCAATTATGATAATATGATACTGCCAAAATTCATTTATCAGTCATCTGTGAGTTTTCCCCCTTGTAGACAAATCTGTTTATACACTCATATTCCAGTAACAGAGAACATATGGATTGACTCATTCTGCTGTAGCAGTTCAGAATCAACAGTTTGCCTAAACTTAGCTAATTAAACCTTAAAATTAGAGAGCTGATTATATTCTCTGCACACATGGCCAGAATATTTGGGAACAAAGTATTATCACAATTCTAACAGCTATTATGGTTTATTTTTTGTTGATGGCTCTTCATTCCTGCATTTGTAGTTTTAGATAGCAAGCATGATTCGGAGGTTATTTACTTAGTTCAGTGTTAAAAATGTGCCCCGAACTGTGCTGACTCATCAGCATTTTAATGTTATAACATATATGTGCATATTACCACAGCTTAAGTTCCCTGACAACCACAATTAGAACAAGATGAGATTTTGCACTTTTACGAGTTGAAGTTTATGTATTTGCAGATATATTTGTGTATTATATTTATATACATAGTAAAAAAGATGGAAGACATGGTTAGCGTCTTCTGTTGTCCAGTAAAAATTCATATGAGATTTTGCTATATAGTTTGGGTTATCAAAGTGTATTGCTTAAACAACTTTCTTTTTTTAAGATTTTATTTATATTTGACAGAGAGAAACACAGTGAGAGAGGGAACACAGCAGGGGGAGTGAGAGAGGGAGAAACAGGCTTCCTGCCAAGTAGGGAGCCCGATGCGGGGCTCAGTCCCAGGACCCTGGGATCATGACCTGAGCCGAAGGCAGACACTTAACGACTGAGCCACTCAGGCACTCCCAAACAACTCTTAGAGTAAAACTTAAACAGCCGCAGACTGGATGTAAGCATGTCCATATTATGGGTCCAGGGAAATTTGAGTGTGAGATTTTGGCAACTTACCTTCTAAAATTCTATCTTCATAGCTTTAAAATGAGAGCACTGAACTCAAAATGTTCCTTAATAACGTCTCTCTCTCTCTCTCTTTTTTTTTTCTCCCCTCTTTATCCTCTTCTCTTTCTTCTTCATTTTGTTATTGAATTCTGTGAGAGCTAGTAAAACTGTACACATCCACATGTAACTAGAGGAACAGAAATCCTCCCAACTCACTCCCCTGGGAACTCCATGTGCAGAGCTCCTAAATGCATATTCTCTCCCCTCAACTCACACAGTGTGAGTATGTCTAGAAATGCTATTTGGCCCAAAGTGGTAAAATCTGCTAACTGTACTATTTCTGCCAGGCCCTTGACAGGTGGATGGATTTGAAACAGGAGCTCACTTCTTTTTTTTATTTGTTTGAGAGAGAGAGAGAGAATGCACAAGTGAGGTGAGGGGCAGAGAGAGAAGCTGACTCACTGCTGAGTAGGAATCCCAAAGTGGGGCTAGATCCCAGGACTGAGATCATGACCTGGGAATAAGACAGATGCATAACTAACTGAGCCACTCAGGCGCCCCAGGAAGTCACTTCTTTTTCAGATTTCTCCCTTAACACAGCTTAGAAACCAGGTGATGATCAAGATGATGAGCAAATGGATGCAGCTAACAACATCTTTGCTCATACAGTAAGGGGTATTTCTTTTGTAGGCAGGGGTCTGCATGAATTCTGTTGCAGGTAAGGGAAATGTTACTTTTTTTAATGTGGAACTAGGTTATCCCATTTCCAAGAATAAATATATGTCTTTGGGAGGTGTTTCTGCCCACATGTGTATTTGATTCATTGACCAGTATGACTTGTTCTTTTCTGAGTAACACACCATGGGGAGATATTTCAAAGGGGCTCACAGTCTTAGAGCCAAAACCCCTCTGAACTTTGTTAAAGCTCCAACAATGGGCTAAGCTACACCAAATAAATCAGTCTTCAGAAATTGCTTTGTGGGGGATTTTATATCCCACAAGTTGCCGCATGGGGAAAGGAGATGATGAGTTCTGATACAACTTAATTCCTGTCTCTGAATCTCCATACAGTTCTAGTGGTGGACAACTTGACTTCAGTGATTTCTGTGTCTTCTTTTCTAAATCCCATAATCTCAGATTTGTGAAGTGTTATCATGTCCACAGAGTGTGTGGGGGGAGGAGCCTACGTGGTGTCTACTCCTTTGTCCACTCAAGTGATTGCTGAGAACCCACCATCCTTTACAGTGTGGTCTCTTCAGATCTCCCCCGATTCTGTGCCTTGGTTCCGAGAAATAAAATATTTTGATAAACTGCCATTGCTCACATTTTGTGGGCAGGGGTCTGCATGAATTCTGTTGCAGGTAAGGGAAATGATAAACTGCCATTGCTCGCAGTTTCCTCAGTGGGACTTGCTACCTTCCCAGCAGTGCTATGAGAAATCGGGCCTTAGGCCATCCTGCCCCAGGACACATAAATTCCCTCACCTGGGCTCTCTCCCACTTCCCTTTTCTCTTTTTCTTTTGCTTCCCTCTCTCTCTTTTCTTGTATCCCCTTTTTCTTCCTCTGCTCCCTAGTCCAAGGCAGTCTGCTGGGACTGAACATCCTAGAACACACTGGATAGTTTCACACCAGTATTTAAGTCATCTCAGATGTCACACATACAAATCAAGGCTTTTGAGTTTCGTTCCTCAAACTGCTACTCCTTCAGAGCTCCCTATCTCAGACAAGGACACCTCCTCACATTCAGAATTCAAAAATTTGAAATCATCTGTGATTGCTTGCTTGTCCTCTTTCTCCTCATGCCAAGTCTTCACCTGTTTCCCTCTTAAATCCAGTCTTTACCACCTTCCCTCGGTTTGTTTTGTATCATGGAGGGACTGACTCCTTCGGGCTATACTTCCCAGGGTCCCTGGCAGCCAGCCATCAGCTGGACTTACCTGAGAGGCATTGCAGTAGACTGTAGAACAGGAACAGAGAAAGCAGCCAGGGTATTTCTCCCTCTCCCAGGAGCAGGCCTCTGTAATGGCTGCTCCAGCCGCCCTGTGGAAAGACCCTCCGCATTCCAGTCTCTGCTAACTGGCCCTGGTTTCTGGACTGATAACATCATCTCCTGACTGTTATCCTTCCAGGTAAGAGACAATAGTGGCTTTCTGCTCTATTAACCTCTGAGATGTCTCGTCACCCTATATTGGCTTCTTGGCTCTTCCATCACTTGGGTAAATAATTCCTCCTTTAATTTCCTTCCTTGCATCTTATTGGCCAGAGTTGATATCCAATGCCCATGCTTAAGCACAGCAAGGGAAATGGAATGAAACAATTTGTTTACACTAGTCCACTTTCATCTTCTGGGACCAGGGAATGGCTTCCAAGCCCTTAGTCATTTTCCCATTTTACATATTTATCCCCAGTGCTTTTTTTTTTTTTTTTACTATTACTTAATCAAAGGAGGGAAAAAAATAAAGATATCCACTTCTGTTTATTTCTCTACATATTTTGAAGTATTAATAAGTATTCTGAGAATTTTTTCTACTCACTAAAGACTTCTGGGAGTGGCAGTGAGATTAGAAAAGGAGACTTGCTCTACTTTTGTATTTGCTGAAGAATTTTATCTTCCCTTAATTGTCATTTCCTGAAATATATTACATCAGGTTATGCCCTTTTTTGTTGTGGGTGGGGAAAAAAGCTATTTTTAAAACTGCTTTTCTCATTTTGTTATCTTTTTAAGATTTTACTTATTTATTTATTTATTTATTTAGAGACAGAAGAGTAGGGGGAGGGGTGGAGGAGCAGAGAGAGAGAGAGAATCTCAGGCACACTCCACACTGAGTGCACAGAGCCCAATGTGGGGTCAATCTCACAACCCAGAGATCATGACCTGAGCTGAGACCAAGAGTCAAGTGCTCAACCGACCAAGCCACCCAGGCAGCCTTGCTTTTCTCATTTTGTTTTGGAAGAAGAAATTTCTGTGAGAAAATTTCTTTAAAAAAAAAAGTTTTACTTTTTTTTAAAGTAATCTCTGCATCTAACATGGGATTTGAACTCATAACCTGGAGATAAAAAGTGGCACGCTCTATCAACTGAGCCAGCCAGGCACCCCTCCATGAGGAAATTTTTACTGACCATATTAATGCACAATGAAGTTACTTTATATAAAATTCAATACAGACAACATTAAACTACATTGCACAGGATAAATTGCTAAGAGGTAAAAGCATAAAGAAAATCAAGGAAGTGAAAACATACTCTGAATGTCATGGTGGTTACTCCAGGGGGAGAGGCATTGTGCTCTGGAAGGAATTCTAGGAGTGTTTCTGGGAGCGGGCAGTATTCTCTTTCTTGACTTACTGGTGGATACATGATCTTTGTCTTGTAATTATTTATTAAACTTTTTATGTATGTTTTATGTATTTTTTCCCAGATGTGTCTACTTGTCTATTGCCATCACCCACTGGAATATAAATTCCATAAAAGCAGGAAACATTTCTGTCTTGCACCAGACTTTGACTGGCATATATGTGCTTATTTGTTGAATATTTGTTGACTACATGTTTCACTCTAACCATCTCTGCCTATGAATATAAATTACCTTATCTTTTATTTTTTTAAAAGCATTTTATTTATTTGACAGAGAGAGAGAGACATACAGTGAGAGGGGGGACACAGCAGGGGGACTGGGAGAGGGAGAAGCAGGTTCCCACCAAGAAGAGAGCCCAATGTGGGGCTCGATCCCGGGACCCTGGGATCATGACCTGAGCAGAAGGCAGACGCTTAACAACTGAGCCACCCAGGTGACCCTAAATTATCTTTTCCTAAGGTGTCTCTCTCCTAGCATATCTCCTTAAAAGATTTAAACCAGGGGTCAAGCAATCCTGATGGGGGCAAGACAGTGAGTGAGTGACATAAGTGAGTGAAGCTTTCCAGGTTGAGAGAAAGATGGTGGGGGGGAGCTCTGCAGAAATGGAAATTGTGGGACCCATGTATGGTTGAAGCTTCTATAAGGTTCCAGGTGATTGTGGCATGAAAACAGCGGCCTGGTGTGGCTAGATCTTCCAATTTTCAAGAGAAGTCAGAGATACAGATTTATTTTTTAAAATATTTTATTTATTTATTTGAGATAGAGATAGGGAGAGAGCAGAAGCAGGGGAGCAGAGGGAGAGGGAGAAGTGGGGAGCCTGACATAGGGCTAGATCCCAGGACGCCCAAATCATGACCTGAGCCAAAGGCAGATGCTTAATCAACTGAGCCACCCAGGTATCCCAGAAATTCAGATTTTTATGTGAAATAGGTCTAGTTATTAGATGTCACTCCAAGTTTTAAAAGATCCTATATGAACCCAATAAAATATATCTGTGGACCAAATTTAATTTTGGGGTCTCCAGTTTGAGATTTGGCTTAGGAAGTAGAAAGAAACTCCTAGTCAAAAACCTTCTCTAGGGCAAAGAAGAATGGAATCAGTTATCAGATTAAACAAAAGTAAGGAAAAGAGGAAAATAAAGGTTAAAAAAAAGCCACATTGGTAATATTATCCAGCCACAAGGTTTCACTGAGTGATAGTTTATGTGAACTCGTGGCTATATCGAGGTGCAAGATTGGTTTTAAAAGGAGCTGCAAATGGTGTTTTTATTTGGGTTTTATGGATAAAATAAGAAAAAATGATGTCTTGAGGAAGAGAGGATAGATGGTAATAGAGAGAGACTCCTACTTACAAAACCTATCATCCTGGGGGTGCCTAGATGGCTCAGTCGTTAAGCCTCTACCTTCAGCTCAGGTCATGATCCCAGAGTCCCGGGATCAAGGAGTCCCTGGATGGAGTCTCACATGCATTGGGCTCCCTGCTCGGCGGGAAGCCTCCTCCCTCTCTCACTCCCCCTGCTTGTGTTCCCTCTCTAGCTGTGTTTCTCTCTGTCAAATAAATAAATAAAATCTTCAAGAAAAAAACAAAACAAAATTTATCATGCTCTCTTTAAGGTAAAAGGAACAGCACGTGAGGAGAGGCAAAAATCCATTAGAGATAATCTATCAAAGCTCTTAAAGCAGGTAATGCAAAGAGGGTAGGAACTGGGTTGACCTGAATGTACACACACGTAGACTAGAGCAGCTTATATGGGAAAACCAGTCAAATCATGAAATCATTAAAGGACAACTTTACAGGTTTTTTTCTTTAACCAACGACTGTTTTGATTAATTAGAGAAGTCTTGATCTGTACCTTTAGGTGCAAACTATGTCTATTTGATAACAACCAACACGATTCTTCTTTTGCATGTTATCAAGCTGAACAACACTGTCATCTGCTAGGGCTGTCAGTTCTTACGGGATGATCAGGACCACTTCTCAAAACTAGAAATTTTCATAATTCTAAATAATCACCAGACCTTTCAGATGATAAATGGAAGAAATTCAGCTCTGCCCATGGGACTGGCTCCTGAAATTGTTTTTTAGTTAATAGATATCTAGAAGCGCTTCTTTGGGATGGTGAAAAAAGTCTGCATAGCCAAATGTACAATCCAGTCCTAACCAAGGAGATTTGGTTTAGATGATAGTTGAATAATATAAACACTAAAAATGGAATTTGAATATTGGAGGAGGGAATTTATGAATGTATATATATTCATATTATATTTATGTATAAATATAAATGAATATGTTTCTATATAAATATAAATGGATATATGAAAAAGAGTAAGGATGGTGGTGATGGGGACTTGGTGGGTAAGAATGAGAATAAAAACAAGGCATGAAGAGAAAATCAGAAGGAAGAATAACTTGGGAATAGAAGGTTAGAGGGAAGAAGAAAAAGAAAATTCCAAATTTAAAACACAAAACAAAGAAAAGTAGAGAGGAAACTGTGGGAAAGGAAGATAAAAGGCAAAAAAGGCAGGATAGGAAGGGTTCTAACAGTGGCAGGAAAATGTTTGACCCCAGATCTGGGAGGTCTCATAAATTTTGCAAATGAGACGTATGGTCAGAGAAACTGGAGGTCACTCTGCAGAATGTATAGTCGGTGCAGAGTTGTTTTTCTTATGTTGTGATGCTGACTTCTGGGTTCTGCTGCCTCCTTTAATCTGATTTCTGCTCTAGATAGTAAACAGGTTGCATTGGTGGGGGACTAAGATGCAATCCCCAGTAGACTTGGGTGCCTTCATTCCAATTTTCTGAGTGTAGCTTGGACAAAGGAGAGGACTTCTGCTGAGGAGAATCTCCACCTGTGCGGCAGAGGACTCTCTGAGGTGCCTTTGAAATAATGCCTTTCATTGGGGAGCACGGGCTCCTCCTGGGACTCTGGGGTCACTGGAGCACAACCAAAACCCATTAATTGCAATCGCAGACGTCCATTTCTTAAAATCTCTCTCATTTTATTATGCTTTGTTAGAGTGCTTTTGAATACATGCTTGACTGACCCCAGATGGTATTTTACTGCAATTTTTACCCTGCATCGGACAGATAGCAGCCCACATAAACGTAAAGATACACTAATAATCTGATCAGTGGATAGGGAAAGCTGAAATGCAAGGCAAGAAATTGCAAAGAAAAATAAAAATACCATATAAAAAACTTATGTAAATTAAATACAAGTTTAAGAAGAAGACAACAAGCTAGGGGAAATATATTATTAAATTTACTGTATGCTCCTGAATTGCCAAAGTGATAAATGCTTATGGTAAACACACACACACACACACACACACACACACACACACACACACACACTACAGAGATATCTATGGAAAAGTGGGAGTGACTTTCTCTCTGTCACCATGACCCACTTCTCACTCCGATAACAGTTTGTTAACGGTTCTGTGCACGTGTAAAGGTTTTCTCTATGTGCATATGAACATGTATACTCCAAGGATCTCCACCAGCCCGCACCACTCTCCCCACTAAAGGGTGACCTCTCCTCAGCAAATGTAGGGAAAGGGGAGATATTCACTAATGACGATTTTTCTAGAGGAATATCTAGCCAGCAGAATATCTTAATGCCTAGGCTTCTCCTTGGGTCACATTCATGTTGCTATAAGATAACCCTCTGAAGCCC
Source organism: Spilogale gracilis (assembly GCA_004023965.1). NCBI lineage: Eukaryota > Metazoa > Chordata > Mammalia > Carnivora > Mephitidae > Spilogale > Spilogale gracilis. Next base: position 16,643 of record PITA01014559.1, on the reverse strand, counting down.
TTCGATAACCTTGGGCAGGATGCGATTTGCTCTTCTACCGGAGCCACAAAAGGAGTAATGTGAAGTCGGCTTCATTTCCCTTTGCCGCCCCTTCTCCCTGTCCTCCACAGCACCCAGGGTGGGGAGGAATGTACATCTTACTCAAGTGGTGAAGCTAAAATGTGCTAAATATAACTCATCTCAGGTTTAGGAAAAACAGAAAACAAGGAGTTGAAATCTTCAAAGGGCCTCTATCCATGGACAAAACTCAGTCTCCCTTAATTTCATATTTTAGATCTCTTGAAAACACCTTCTAACTTCTAAAAAAGGGAATTCTTTTTTAATATAAAATACAAACTGTTATCATTATGTAGGCCAGGAGGCCTTAGCAGGACAATCAGTGGCAGGAGTTGACCCAAAAAATCCTTCCTACACAACAAGCCAGGGGGATAATAGGTGGGGGCACTAAATTTAACCTCGTTGAGAATATTCCTTACAAACATGACTCAGACACCTGTTTATTCTCATGAATGTATACTAAATATTTATTGGGGAGAAAAAGAAATATAGTCTTAACTGCCTCACGATTTGTGAGGTGTATATTCCCTTTGGAGTTAGTATTTCCCCTTATTTTGCAGATCAGAGTAAATTGATTTTTTTCCATTCTTAACCCCCCCTTCTCAAACTTTCTTTCTTTCTTTCTTTCTTTCTTTCTTTCTTTCTTTCTTTCTTTCTTTCTCTTTCCTTCTTTCTCTCTCTCTCTCCCTCTCTCTTTTTTAATAGAGAGAGAGCAAGAACGAGAGCAAGGGGAGGGGCAGAGGGAGAGAGAGAATCCCAAACAGGCTCCATGTCCAGCACCGAGCCTGATGCAGGGCTCGATCCCCTGACCCTGAGATGATGACCTAAGCCAAAATCATGAGTCAGATGCTTAACTGACTGAGCCACCCAGGTGCATGTTAGTTAAATTCCTAATTAAGAATTTTGAACTTGAGGGGCATTTGGGTGGCTCAGTCGGTTAAGCATCTGCCTTCGGCTCAGGTCATGTTCTCAGGGTCCTGGAATTCAGCCCCACACCTGGCTTCCTGCTCAGCAGAGATTCTGCTTCTCTCTCTCCCTCGGCCCCTCTCTCCCACTTTTGCATGTGCATTTCTCTCTCAAATAAATAAATAAAATCTTGGGGAAAAAAAGAATTTTGCATTTGGGAGGTATAAAGATTAACTTTATCTTTCCAGTAACAATGACATCCACTAATATATAGTGTTCTATTTTACTAAAGGGAATAATATTGTACACAGTCTAAAATTTGTTAGGAAATACATTTGTAGGAAAAAAATAAAAGTGTTAATATCCTTAATAAAAAGAGTTCCTATAAAATCCATAAGAAAAAAAGTTTGTAACAGCTAAATGGCAAAAGACCAATGCCATTTATAAAGATAAATAAATCATAAAATAAGAGTGTTTCTTTCTGTAAATATATAAATCAAAATACAATAGCAATAAGACATCATTGCTGTCCATAACATTTACCAAAAAAGTATTTGAATGATAGTCCTGGTAAAAATGTAATTAGATGGTTAGATCTAATTTTAGTAGAGTTACAATTTAGTAGAGCTGATCGGAAGAACAATTAGGCAATATGTATCAAAGCATTTTCTCGCAGACCTTCTAATTTATTAATCTCTTCTAAATAAATAAGAACTTTTAAAAATCTTTTTAAAAAGATTTTATTAATTTATTTGACAGAGAGAGAGATCACAAGTAGGCAGAGAGGCAGGCAGAGAGAGAGGAGGAAGCAGGCTCCCTGATGTGCAGAGAGCCTGATGCGGATCTCGATTCCAGGACCCTGAGATCACGACCTGAGCTGAAGGCAGAGGCTTAACCCACCTGAGCCACCCAGGCGCCCCAAATAGGAACTTTTGATAAAAAGTTTAATGCATTAAATATTTCTTTCAATGATAATTAAATTATCTATAATTTAGAAACAACCTAAGTGTCAAACATTAGGGGACAGTACAGTGGTACACACACACCACAGAATATTATGTAAACTTTAGATATGTTTACACAAAATGAGTGAGGGGAAGAAGAAGATACAGGCTTCCAGTTATGGGATAAAGAAGTCATAGGAATAAAAGTACAGCCTAGGGAATGGGGTCGATGATACTGTTACAACATTGTACTGGGACAGTGGGAAGCTACAGTGTGGTAGATGGAGCATCATGTATACACTTGTCAAATCACAAAGTCATACACCTGAAACCAATGTAACATGTGGGTCAAGTATATCAAAAAAATTTTTTTTAATATTTATAGAACTTCTTTTACTAACATAGGAAAAGATGTATAATGTTTAATGAAAACTCGGGTTATAAAATTATTTTAACATCAATATAATTCTACATGCATTAATACTTGAATAAATAGTGGCTAATTCTAGTTATTTGGTGGTTGGCAATTTAACACATTCTTCATCCTTTGTTATTTTTTCCAAAATCTTCCATAATGACTCTTATCATTAGAAAAATAATCCTTTGTATTTAAAAATCATGAACAGAGTTAACATGGTAGGTATAGATAACATATCAGTGATAGAAAAAAAGTGGAACTAGGATCTGACCCAAAAGCCTTCTGACTCAAGACAGAAGGTTTTCAAGACTCAGACATGTAAGTTTCAAATGCTACTGATCCATTGATAGATCCATCTATGTTACTTTATAGTCTACTTAGAAAAGAATATTACTTCCCCAAAAGTTATAGTGGATTAGGCACTTGTATTTAGAAAAATATCACACTATTATCGAGAGGGGAAAAAAACTAGTGTTTATCTTTATAATATTAATTAACACTGATGTGTATATTAACAATAGACAAAAAGTAATCACACTCTCAAAAAGTGTTTAGATTAAATATAGAACTCCATAAATGAAGTAAAATATATCCCTTAAGAAAGTGCCATATAATTATTTAGATTTAGATAAATTGATTACAGATTCCTATGGGAAGCTTTCACACAAGGTGGACTAGACAATCCTATTTAATAAAATCTAGAGATCTTATAATAAAACCACTGCTTAGACAGTTAATTCAGTAATGCTCAGTGGACAGACTTCAGGATGAATTCAGCATTTCTGAAAACAGGAAGTTCAATGTGAACTGAGGAAGCAAAAAGTCCCTATATCCTTCCATTTGAAGGGCAAAAAGCCAACTAAGAAGGTCATGCAAGTTCTACATGGCATTAGCATTCTCTATAGTAAACAAAAAGTTATTCCCATAGTTATTCCTCAGGCTAAATGGGTTGGTTCTTTCAGATGTTTCCCAATACCGTCTAGTGGTTGAGAATATAAAATGTAACAAAACCCTATTTGGCAAAAGTGAAGATAATTGAAAGTTCTTTTAGATTCTGTTTTCTCATCTGAATTGGTCAGTAGATAATAAAACCAAAAACGGAAGAACTATAGTTAATATAGTCACTAATTAACACATCTTTATTGAGCTCTTGTTTTAGGCCCTAGAGATACAAGAGTAACATAAGACAACACTCCTGTTCTCAAGGAGTGGCAATCAGGGGCAGAACACGTAAGTAAATAAATACATACTGTAATTTCTTAAGTGCTGTGGAGAAAAGATAAAGCAGGGTAAAAGGTTAGAGTCAGAGTACATGGTTCTGTGAAGACCCATCGTAGACAGAGAGCATTGGAAAGGCCTCTCAGAAGGGGTCCAATCTAAGCAGAGTTCAGAAGGAAGTGAGACAACAAGCCACACCATGATCCGAAGCAAGAGTGTTCCAGGTAGAAGGGAGAAGAACTGCAAAGATCCAGGGTGGAAACAAGCTTGACACACTTTAAGATAAGTAGGAAGGGTTGAAAGAGAGTCATCAGGGGAGGAAGAGATGAGGAAGCCTACATATCTAAGTCCAGCCGCCGTTTTGTGCCACTGACTTGGAGACTGATGTCTTGAGCTCTGGTTTCTTTCCTAACTCTGCTCCAGAAGTTCACTTAGGTAATGGGTATCTTTATTTACATAATTCCTGTAATGAAATTCTGTGTAATTCCTATTTTAATGACTTTTCCCAATCTTTCCTTTTTCAAGCCCAAATCTGAGAACCTTGGAATTTTCCTTTATTTTAACTCTTCTCTCAGTTTTCATATTGAATCCATCACTAACTTCTAGCAGATTTTCTTTCTAGTTTCTTATATCTATCCCTCTGAATCTCCTGATAGGATACTGAGCCAACTTCTGAACTGTACACTGAAAAAACTTCTTAACTGAAATATCTGCTTTCAGTCTCTTCTAAGATTCAGTCTTACTGAATCATTTATAATACCCTGAATGTGCTGTTGGAAAAGACATAAACAGAGAGTCCTGCTCATAGTTCCTTCGGAGAGCAGATACATTTCTCACGGGAGTTGCATAGTGGATGAGAAGACCCTGCCTCTCTGTTTTAGGGCTGTAGTAAGGGAAGGATGAATCTGAATTGATTAGATTCCTGCCTAGGAATTTTCACATTACCAGTAAAGAAAGGGAGTGTCTCTCCTCTCAGGTCAAAGGACAATAAGCGCCTGAGTCCAGAGTTTCTACCAACAGGCATCATATTTTATGCAGAATCTCATCTGAGAGCAGAAATTTGGTCAATAAAGAGAAGCAGTGATGAAAGATGGGAAAAAGGGTCCTGAGTTAGTGGTTCCAATGATCTAGCCCTAATCTCTCCAAGGTTTAGTTAGTGTAGGTTCAAATAATTCCTCTTTCATCAGGTTGAATTAGCCTTGATTTTTACCCATCCATTTCTTTTAATTGGCCTTTTGCTTGGAGGGTTCTTCCTAGTCTCTTTCATCTGTTAACATTTAGCTATCTTTCAAGACCCAGCCTATGTGTCACCATCTCTGGGACACTTTCTCTGGAGTCTCCGGTATGCTTTGAGTGACTTAAGGAAAGAGACTCTTTTATTCCTTAATATCACACACAGTTTTTTGAATAAATACAAGAGGAAATGAATGAATGGGTCTCACACCGGCTTATTTTAAGAAAGTGTCAGTGGCCAACATTGCATGCATTAAATCACTTATTACACTTTATACTCAACCAAATACTCTCCAAAATCCTTTTGCCATTAAGTCCATGGGTTCTACTCAGATGTGTGTTTTCTTGACAAAGTTTTCTTCCCTATTAAGTTGTGTTTTACAATGCTTAAAAATGTCCTTCCTTTGTTATATTCTAATATCAAATTCCATCTACCTATATCTCAATAATGATTCTAAGATTTTATTTACTACCATGGGTTAAAATATTTACATTATTTCTCATGATTTTGGCACTTTAAATAATTGGCCATTTTTCAGTCCTTTATATTACCACTCTGTAGCACCCGAAACCGGATCATTCCATATCCTTGAAAAATCCCTCTTTGCTTAGCTTCCATGAGAACCTCTTTCTTTACCTCTATAGTGAATGGACCCTGATTGGTTCACTTTCAAGCAGAACTTTAAATTTAACTTTCTCTTTGAATACATTTGAATGAAGAAAGAAGCCATGGAAAGAATAGTTTCAGGAGCTTGAACTTCATAGTCATTAAAGAGTCTCCCTTGGCTTGAGACCAGCTGGAGTGAGGAGTGCTTAGTGGGGCTGAGGATCCTCAATCTGCTCTGTCACATACTGGGTAAGCGTTAACTACATCATGGAGTATCTTTGTATTGGTCATACTGACTCTATACAAAGCCAGCTCTGTGATTCAATTAAGCAATGCGCTTGTAGATTCCCACCCTAGGCTGTTTCTTATAGACCACATTCCCAAACTACCACTTCCTAGTTAAAGCCATCATTACTTTTTTTTTTTTTTGAAAAGGGTTACCTAATGGCTCTGCCTCCTTTCTTATAATATCCTTCTACTCTTTGTACTGCTGAGCACGAAATATTCCCGAAGCATACCCCAGTTCAAATAACTTTGTGTTCTTTTTGCCTGTAGGATAACATCTGTATTTGTTAGGGTGACATTCCATGGTCGGGTCCTAACTTAGCTTGTCCCTGTAATTTTGAATATTTGATTCCAACTCAACTGATCACGGCAAAACGTCATACATAACATCTCATGTTCGTTATGTGTTTCCTCTGTGCCAAACACAACTCATCCTTATCAAGGTGATCAAGATTTGACCTGAAGTAATCCTGGTCCTAACCTGACTCTTGCTCTGTCCCTCTGTCATCCAAACCAACCACCAGCCCCACTATTTTACTTCCTTCTTCTTTAGTTCTTGTGATTGTGGCATCCTGAATTTTTGGCTTCTTTGGTTGCCTCTTGCCACATATTTTTTTTTCTTAGTTCTGTCTTCTCATCATCATGACATTTGCCCAGTCTTCCTGTTTGTTAACTAACCCTTTGGCTTGTCCTCTGGATGCCCTCATTAGAACCACCACTCCAGGAAACCCTGCTGGCACTGGCCCAGCAATTTGGGCTCTACTCTGTTCTTTGGCTTTGTTACCAAGGGGGTGGACCCAGGGTGTTCCCAACCTAGCCCTTTTAGTTTATTATAAAATCTTACCATGATTTCCTAGAATCTGCAGTTTAAAAGAAATTCTAAAGTCTCTAATAGTACAACCCCTATCTGAGTTAAAAAGCTCTAAGTTCTTTCTTTTTGCTATTCTTTATAATAGGATTTCAAATATTTGATGGCAGATTTAATGTCCCTAAGTCTTTCTAATCTAAACATCTCAGTTCCTTTAGTCAGTGTCTCCAGCCTGATTGATTTCCTTTTAATTAGTTGCATGTAATTACTGCCTTTTAAAATAAAAGATGGTGGATGAAATTTTAAAACAATATCCCAATTATGTTCTGACCAATTTGGACTAGAACCATGTTTTATGTTTTTTACTATCAGCTTTTACTTAGCCTTTTCTGTGACGCAGATTGTGAATCAATGTATTAGCTACTTCCCGCTTCTGCCTCAGCCTCATCTCAGATCCAAATCACAAAGTTGGGATCAGAGAGGCCATGCCTCTCACCGCCGAGGGCAGCAGCTTCCTCTAATCTCTCTGTGGCCGCGTATCTGTTCATTGCTAAGGGTACATCAGAAAGGTTATGAGGGTCGGAGGGTTTGAGGGCCATGCACACGGCTCTCCTGCCATTTTAACACCCACTCCTCTCCTGTTCACTTACACCATCTGAATGCCCATAAGCCAGAGAGATTATTTGACCTTGAATCCATGTCAATTTACTTTTCAGTATTAGTAGCAAATTCCTTTCACAAACACTGATTGAGACACACCAGTGTGTCTATCACACATGAGATTCCCCTAGATATGAAGTTTCCTGGTAGGTAACTGAGCCATTCACCCAGGACATGTTTTCTGGAGTCATTCAATCAGTTTATTTTAACTGTTCTACATCTGCCCCTGAAGATTAAGTAGAACTACCAAACACTTGCTAAAATTCTGATTTCATCATATCTATTGCATTCTAATTTAGAAGCTTTAGGAAAAATGAACACTAATTTAGTTTGGCATAACTTTATTTCCCCCTTCAAATCCTAGTTATTATTGCCCCATTTTTAATTTAAAAGCTTTAGAATCTTAACAAGGTCCATGTCAAGTTCCTCATCCAGTGCTGTGTGGCAATCTGCCTCCATTCACTAGAAGTCGTCAAGAGTTAGTGGTAATTAGTGATTTCTTTCTTTCTTTGTATTTTTCTTTAGTAGGTGGGATGTGATTCTTTTCTCTGGTGAGATAACATTTCCCCAGCCCCAGAATACACCCTGCCTTTTCTTCCCCCTGCCCCCACCCCTACCTTTGCTTATGGCGTCCCCCCTCTAAAATATCCTGTTTGGTGCTATTATGTAACTGTGTCTGTATGCCTTGGCTCCTCAGCTATGATCAGAAGTCCAGTAAAGACACATCTCTTGTTTGTGGTTATTTGTTGTACACAGCGATTTTTTTCATTCCTTTTTCTGATTTCTCCCCTTTTAATTTGGAATTCAACTCCATCTTACTCTTTAATAATGGTTACATTTCTTTCCTTTATTCACAGTATTAGGCATGTGTTAATTTACTATTTATATGGAAAAAAGATGTCAACTTTTTCTCCAAACAAGGACCTTCTACCAGAACACCATTTGCCATGTTCCCACACTTCCTCCTTCCCCAGGAGGACATTGGGATGACCAAGAGGGAGGAAAACATTCCAGGCAGAGGTCCAAGTCTAAGCATGGACATGGAGGCAGCTTGTGTGTGTCAGTATGGGAGAAGATGGAAAACATGGACGGTAGATGGTTTGGGATGCCACTGTGACGAGCTTAGTTCCAACTAAGGTTGGGGCAGAGACCTTTATAAATATGAGTCTGATGGTAAGTGTGGGGCACCTTCCAGTTACCCTGGAGGGAGTGGGGGCAAGAATCAAGAGACCACTGTCTGTAGTCCTTTAAGTGGGAGGGACAGGAACCAGCAGGACTCCAAAAGTGAGAAAGAGGGACTGTGCTACGGAGGTGTATTAGACAGGAAGGGTGAGAGAGATGATTAAGGAGTTCATGATCTTTTCCCCATTTCCCATTTCCCTCTTCCTTAGAATTGTCTGAGTCATATATAACCATTTTCTACAGGCACTGTAGGGAACTATTATAAACTGCATGACTGAAAACAGCAGGAATCTATTATTTTGTAGATCTGAAGGTGAAAAGTACAAAATGGGTCTTACAGGCTTAAAATCTTGGTGTCCACTTGCATCCAGGAGCTTCAGGGGAGAAGCCATGTTCTTACCTCTTACAGCTTCTGCAGGCCACCTGCATTCCTTGCCCTGTGGCTCCTCCCTCCATGTCCCTCCTGTCTTCCCCTTATAAGGATCCTTGTGACTACACTGGACCCACTTCAGTAACTCAGTAGAATCTCCATATCTCAAGATCCTTAATTGTTTCTGAAAAATCCTTTTACCATGTAAGGTAACATATTCACCCGTTCCAGGAATTAGGACATGGACATTTTTGGGCGGAGAGGGGATATCGTGATTCAACCTACCACACAGAAATTCGGACCAAGCGTCTTTTCCAAAATGATCAGTTCAGTTAAGCTCATGTTAACTAGCTATTGTTCCTGACTGCACCTTACTGCTTTTTCTATTTGGTGCAATACTACCAATTTCATATCAGGCTGGGTCTATTGGACAGCTTTACTTATTTCTCTCTTGCTCTTACTAGTAAAGAACACCACGGAGCACTCATTTTGTTTCTTAAAATAATTTTTTTTTTTTGCTTTTCCATTTTCTTCCCTGCTACCTTTTTACCTCCTTATCTAAAAGTTTCCAAATTCAAAAGTACAAATAGACATAAAGATCAAACATGTGCTGTACTTTAGGTCCAAAACAATTTCCTCAAGAATTTGCTTATGATGGCAGATGGCTGTTTAAACATAGTAGCCCATATGTTTCTTTTAAATTCAACCGAAAGAAAGTAAGTGTCCAGTGCACAAAGCTGGATATTTAGCATAAGTAATCCAGGATTCTTATGCTCTTCAGACAAACATGCAATAAAAATTTATCTGGGCAATGTTATCAGTCCTTCTTCCTTCCCATAACAAACCAAGGACCTAAGATAAATTTCCTTTTTTTTTTATTACTTGCCATCTGCCCTTCAAAGATGTCTAGCCCATGGAAGTCTATTTTATGTCCACCAATGAAATGTGGCACCACACAGAGAATGATAGAGCAGGTTCTAGAATCAAACTGTGGTCAGCCATAGCTTCATCTATTACTGACCTTGGGACAAATTATTTAAGTATTCCAGCTTAGTTTACCTGTTGCCAGATAGCAGTACTTAGCTGGATGGTGGTGAGCATTAAATAAAATAATTCAGGCAAAGTACTCAATCCAGGACAGACATGTAGTATATTCTCAATAAATATTAGCCATCAGTTCTTTCTATCAGCTCCCATTAGCCATGTGCCAGACACATCAACCAGATTTGTTCTCCAGCTTTGTTCAGCCTGAAAAACAGATATACCCTGGGGCAATGTAATGGGACTGCTGACCAGGGCCTGATTCCCTGATGCATTTCATTAATGTCAGCTCATTTATTGATTGAAAAGAAACAAGATGGTTTATGCTACCATTATCCTAAGATCCTGAGGATATATTTCCCCAAAAGGAAACAGTAGAAAAGAAAAAAAAAAAATTTAGTCTCTTAGACTTTTTCTGTTACTATTATCCATGCTTCTCATTTCTCTTTCTGGTAAAGCTATAAAATCTTTTGTTGAGGGCACTTGGATGGATCAGTCGGTTAAGCATCTGTTTTTGGCTCAGGTCATGATCACAAGGTCCTGAGATCGATCCCCACATTGGGCTTCCTGCTCAGCAGGAGGCTGCTTCTCTCTCTCCCTCTGACCCCCTCACCTCCACTCTTGTTCTCTCTCTCTCTCTGTCAAATAAATAAATAAATAAAATCTTTTTTAAAAAAAGTTTGTTGAAAGACTCCTAAAGTTTCTCTACCTTGTTTGGAGAGCCTGAGAAATTAGGACTAGCTATTCAGCTACATCCTGGAGGATTTGCATGGCAGAAAGAAGGGCCAAAATGCAGACTTTGACAGCAAGGGTGAACCTGGAAGAGAAATAGGATAATTTTCTCATGTCAGATACATAGACAAAATTCAAGAGCTATTTTGACTGGAAATATCTGAACAAATCCAATGAACTAATAAATCTAGTTGCTCAAATACAGTAATTTAAAATAATGATGTGGCAGTTTTCCTCTTTTCTCAGGATTTCCTTAAATCCTTCTTTATCTGCTTAAGTGTGTTATCAGATGTCCACTATAGTAAACTGTGCAAGACTAGCAAAGAGTGAAAAACTGATTATCAGGACAGAAATTCAACTTTTGCTGGAGACACCAGTACTGGGCTGCATGGCTGGTGGAGTCATCCCTGTTACCTGGAGGTTTAGGCCTCCATGTTTCACTTCACTATGGCATTTTACTGAAAGTGATGGCTGGCTTCTTCCTGACTCCAAGCCCCACGACAGTGTGGAATGATGGCATACAGGCTCTTCATGTCATCCTCCCTCCCTCCAAGGCCTCACGGCCTCATTTAGAAATTCCAGAGGTGGCTTAGTGGTGAAAGCTTGGTCAAGTACTTTCCTGTCCTTTTTATTCTCATCAGATCAAACGATCACATACTCAGAAGGCCAAAGCGGCTGCTTCACCCCGTGACTGGATCTCAAATCCCTGAATATTTATAGGTCTTTGAGAATTCCAAGTCTCAAGTTCAGGTAGAAGGCTTTTTACTTGGTTGCCGTTTGAAGACTTAATTGCTGTGGTTAACACACTGGACAATGACTTTTCTGGTGATAACTGTAATCCCTTGTAATTTGGAAAAGGGAGAATGGTGCAAGAAAGAAAATAAGAACAGCCACCATACCACCATCCATGCTAACACTTTGATTTTGTTTCCTTACTATGTACGTTCATGCATATGCACACACAACATTCAGATTTTTATGATGCTTTCAAATTTTATATATCATTTTATTCTGCTTTTATTAATCTCTTTTTATTATTTCATAATGCAGAATATAAGCATTTCTTCATGCTGATAAATATTTTTCGAAAATGTCATTTTACTGGCTAAATAATATTTTTTGAAAATTTTACCTAAATAGCTAAATAATGGTGTGCTGTATCCATGCACAGCATAAGAGAAGGGTGTTGACCGCGAGCACTAACCACCAGCCATCTGAATCTTCAATGTTGGCATCTAGTGCAGCCCCTAGAAGACTGACCTGTCAGCAGTGGTGTCTCAAGCAGAAGAATCCACACCCAGGAAACTGACCCTAGTCAGCCCAAGAATCAGTAGACATAATCAAATGATTGTGGTTAAACCATAGAATTTTGGGGCATATCACACTGAAGGTAAACCCAACAGCAACGTACAAATTAAACCATGTGAACTGCTGATATTGGACAGGTTTTGAAGGGCAATTTCCTGTTGTTCAACCTAATACAAATAATGCTTCAGTATTACTCTATCCATCTTAGGTCTTATTCTATGCATGTTATAACTTTTGCATCTCAGAACCCACTCAGCAGAGAATAGTTGAAAAACATCATCATAATAGTAAGTGATAATAGCAGTAAATAAAAATAAATAAATATTATGTGTTGATCAAAGTCTAGCAGTCCAACAGATAAATGTGCATTGCATATATTAGTGTTCCATACACAGGACCAGGGAGAATCACCCCCAAATTCAGCATTTCCAAGCTGGCTCTTTACAGACCACCTGCATGATTTAGGGCACATCTTCATACTTAATGTATGATTACCTATATTGCTTTTGCTCAAAAAAAATTATTTCAATCCCTCTCAAAAGTGAAAATCTGCTATGGCTCCCCAAGTAGGAAGTGAAAATAAATCATGAACTATTGAAGATTTTTAGCAATGTGTTTTCATGTACCACATCCTGACAGAAGACTTTGGAGAGCCTGACTGGAGTTTTTAATTTTCTGAGTCCATATTAGTATCTGATTTAAGTTTTAATTTCCCCACCTTAAATATAGCAGAATTACATAATTAATGGATTATTAGAACTGGAAGAGATGTTAGCTATTATTGGCAAGAACATATATTCAGATAGGACTCTGACTCAGCACTGTACGCTTCATCCATTCCATGCCTTGTCATCTGCTGGCTATGTGATCTTGGGCAAGTTACTTGGCTTCTCTGTGCTTTACTTACTTTTTTATTTTTTAAGATTTATTTATTTATTTTAGAGAGAGAATATGGGGGGCAGAGGAAGAGAGAGAGTGAATATTTTTTAAAGGTTTTATTTATTTATCTGAAAGAAAGAGAGAGAGAGAGAGAGAGAGAGAGCATGAGAGGGAAGAGGTCAGAAGGAGAAGCAGAATCCCCACTGAGCAGGGAGCCCGATGCAGGACTCAGTCCCGGGACTCTAGGATCATGACTCAAGCCAAAGGCAGCTGCCCAACCAACTGCGCCACACAGCATCCTGAGAATAATTATTTTAAGGGTTTTTTTTTTAAAATTTATTTGTCAGAGAGAGAGAGAGAACCAAGCAGGGGGAGCTTTAGGCAGAGGGAGAAGCAGATTCCCGACTGAGCAGGGAACCTGATGTGGGACTCGATCCCAGACCCTGGTTCCCTGACTTCTCTGTGCTTTAGCTCCTCATCTATAAAATGAGAATAATAAAAATAATACTTACATAATAGTGTTGTGTTAATTAAATGAGGAGAATCATTTGAATGGTACTCAGTAAGCGTTGATTATTATCAGAAGGTATTGCTTTATTACATTCATAGCATTAACGTTGCTAATGAGAACTCTGAGATCAGTCTGCCATCCATCTGATTTTTCTTCCCTTTTATAGATAATTTTTGTTTTGTCTACGGCAACTTTGAGGACTTTCTTTCTATTACAATGTTCTAAAATATTACTATAATGTATCTAGATTTGGTATTTTACATTTTTATCTTTATTGGCATTGGTGTTTCCTTCCACCTTCTAAAACATAATTATAAACATCCTAAATTATAGATTTTTTTCAAAGTTGATGTGTTTTTTGTCTTTCTGAGGTCTCCCAAAATTTCCAATCTGGTAATCATTAAACTTCTGTTTTTGATTGATACTATGCATGCATCTTCAAAACTATCCAGATGTATGGATGTGGAAAATGTGGTTTATGGATACACTGCATTATTATTCGGTCTTAGAAATGAAGGAAATCCTACAACAGGTGACAACATGGGTGAGCCTTGACTACATTATACGAAGTGAAATAAACCAATCACAGAAAGACATACTACATGATTCCACTTGATTCCATGAGGTAGCTAAAATTTCCATTTCCAAGGACAGCAGTGAGGGGAAACTGGTGAGTTGATAATCAAAGGGTATAAAATGTCAGTAATGAAAAATAAATAAGTTCTAGTGATCTGCTTACATTGCGCTTATAGTTAACAATGTTGAATTGTGCACTTAACAATCTGTTAAGAGGGTGGATTTCATGTTTAGAGTTGTTACTACAATAAAGTTAAACTTGAAAAAACAGATGGGACACATAAAAGCAAATGATACAATGGTAGATTTAAACCTAAGCATATCACTAACAGTATTGCAAATAGTCTAACTATTCCGATTAGAAGGAGATTATCTTGTTGATCATAAAAGCAAGACTCAATCAAATGCAATATCCACTCTAAATATAAATACACACATAGGTTGACAGTAAATGGATAAAAAAAATTGAGGGCACAAATTACATGGAGCACTGGGTGTGGGGCATAAACAATGAATCTTGGAACACTGAAATAATAAAATAAATTATTTAAAAAAACACAACAAAAAACAATAAAAAATTGATAGAAAAAATATAACACGCTCATATTAATTAAAAGACACATGGAGTGGCTATGTTCATATGAGACAAATTAGATTACTATTACAAGGGGGAGAGGGCTTTTTCATAATAATTAAAAGATCAATTCACCAAGAAGACATACTAATTCTAAACAATTTTGCCCTAATGAGAGAGCTTAAAAGTATATGAAGCAAGATGGATAGAATTGAGAAGAGAAACAGACAAATCCGAAATTATGGTTGGAAATTTCAATATCCCTCTCTCAATATTAAAATAGGAAGACAGAAATATAAAGAACTCTAAATGGAGATATCTCATAAGCGATATCACTGAAGATGACCAGTGGACCTCAGGAAACAGGTTGTTTTGGAATATATACTTGAAAAAATGAAAATGACCATATAAACCATAAGAAGGATGAGGTCACTAACATGAGAAGAAAGTCAGTGTGGAATCCATAGTACAACAATATGTAAAGGCCATGGGAAAGAAGATTGTGTAGAAATATGTGAAGGAAGAACCAGAGAAATAGGAGAAAAACCAATATAATGTGATGTCATGGAAACCAAAAGAGAGAGACTTAAGAATTAAGGAATGGTCTGGGTTCCTGGGTGGCTCAGTTGGTTAAGCATCTGCCTTTGGCTCAGGTCATGATCCCAGGGCCCTGGGATTGAGCCCCGCATTGGGCTCCCTGCTCAGCAGGAAATCTGCTTCTTCCTCTCCCTCTGTCCCCCTCCCTCCACCTCCCCCTGCTCATGCTCTGGCTCTCTTTCCGTCAAAAAAAAAAAAAAAAAAGGAAATACAATCTTTAAAAAATATAAATAGAATGAAGGAATGGTCAACTGTCAATGCTGAAAAGAACTTGAATTGCTCCTTGCATTAAGTACTGTAACAAGGCTTAGATTTTCATTCTATAACTCATATGTACAAAAAAGTAACTTTATTGTCTAGTATTGATTTACTCTTGCCCTCGAGTCACCATCTCTGCTGATGTCAGAAAAAAATTTGTTTAGTAATTGAAAACATTTCCTTTTAATTTAAATTGTCTCATGTTGACTCAGCCTTTCAGACTGCCCTTTATTCTCTCAGATGTGATATGGAGGCAATAGGAATCTTGTGGTCCCCATGCTATTGACTGGTTCTTTCTGGGCAGAGGTCTGCTGGATGTCCTTTGTCCTTCACAGTATAGCCAGTGTAGCTCGCTCTGCTTGTCTTTTTTAGGCATCATGTTATTAACTACTGAGACCTATAGACCTGTGTTCTAAGCCACTTCTGGTCCATTGATTTCCTCAGCCCTCTAAACCAGTGCTGCCCTTCTGCCCCCACGCCTCATGAGAGAATGCTGAACCTGGGTCTTCTCTGAAAAGCTTCAGTCTCCAGGGAAGGAAGATTGTAGCCCTGTGTTCTCCTGGTTCCCTCACATCTATTTGAGTGATTCTACAGCAATGATCCTCCTGTATTTGATCCCAAAGCAGAGAGTGGCAAGGACATTCATGCCTAATATCTTGCTATTCCTTTGTCTTTCTTGGCTCCTCTCAATTCTAGGACAGCTTTCTTCCCAACTGTGTGTCTGGGGCTTACCTTACATCTTCTGACTTCTCCACACTGTAAGCTCTTGCTGTGTTAGGGGAAGTTTTTGGAATGCAGAAAAGCTCTCTACTTTCTCTATATAGCCTGACTTCTAAAACCATGGTCTTCCTATGGATTCAGATAAACCTGGGTTGAAATATGAAACTGAGACTTGATTCTTTCTTTCTGTCTTACCTAGGTTCTCTCTGCCTCCACAGATAATGAAGGGGTGAGTGAGGAAGCCTTGGGACAAGTAGGAGATAATTCCTTCTGATTAGAGATCATCAGAAATGAAAACATGCTGACTTTATATTTCAAAATTATCCCCATTATATCAGTTAAGAGATTAGTACTGACCTTGGTAGGGGCCGATTTAGAAGCTAGGTAAGAATTTGTCACACAATGATTGAGAAGCAGTAAGCTCTATGGTTATCCCTCCTAGAATCTTTTTTTTTTTTTTTTTTTTTTTTTTTCTACAACAGAGCTTTTATTAAACATATTGCTGTACTTATTTGGTACGAAATCAAAATAACATCTTTCTTCCCTCTACCGTCATGAGGCCACTACAGAACTTCATGTTCATAAAAACACACTTCCGGAAGCAGGCATGACAGGTGAAGGAAAGTGCAATCCTGAAAATAACACCATATAACCAACCAAAGTGGGGAACAAAACCAGGCAGAGGTCAGTGGATTTCTTCGCTAGCTCCCTGCTTAAGGCCCTAGTCCTGCCATCTTCTCCCCACAGGGAGCATTATAG
>PITA01014558.1:0-53183 GCA_004023965.1 Spilogale gracilis | reverse complement strand
CCCGGGCTTAGCTGTGTTTAGCTTCTTTCTAGCCCCAATTCAGGCCGTAATCTGCTGTTATTCCTCACACACAGAGCACTTTCCTTTTCAGGTATTTGTTTTCAATGGTTCAGCTCTGCGGGCTTCCTCCCCCACTCCCCTGTCTCTGGGGGCAAGCCTCCAGACCCTCCAATTTGTTTCTACCTTTTTGCCGATGTTCCTTGTCTCTCGTGGCGGTCCAGAAGTGGGAAATACACATTTCAGGCTGGTTTCATGGGTGTTCACGGTGGTCTTGTAGTGTTTTTTTTGCTGGAATTCAGCTCTCTTCAGGGAACTCCCAGAAATGCGGTCACCTGGCCTTCTGCCATCTTGACCCCCCCCAGAAACTTCCAAGGCTTAGAGGTTATGGCCCAGTAGATGATCAAAGGACAAAACTTTTTTGGAATGTGCAGGCTTTGACAACCCAGACCTGTTGAGTTAACCCCTATCCAAATTAGCACTCAGGGAGTATAGCTCAGTGGTAGAGCATTTGACTGCAAATTAGCACTCATTATATTTCTAATTCTCTTTTCAGATCTATCTTCCATTCTAATTATAAATGCCACAATGGTATAGATTATAAAAATTTCTCCATCTTTGCTTGACAAAAGTATATAGAAATTTCAAGTACTAGAAAATTAGGAATTAAAGAGAGAGAAGATGAAAAAATTAATTGAACAGGATAAAGAAAATAAAGAAGGGAGTCATTTCTTAGTTTAAATGTTTTTTTGTTGGGATTTTTTGGGGGTAATATTTTTAATGTTTGAACCCAACATTTCCTAACTTGGTTACATTTCTCTAAACGCTGCTTGAATCCTTAATGTTTCCTTTTTCCATATCATACCATACCTGGCTAAAAGAAACCAATGGACACTTTTAATATTCCTCCTGAAAATCTCCTTAGCCAAATCAATCATTTTAATAAGTATATTTTATTTCTTCAACATTATAGGTTTGCCAAACATCTAGGCACTACATAATGTGGACCTCCTTCCTTCAGTGTCTACTTAACAAATATCTCACTGTTCTCATTCCTTTGCTAATGGTCTCCTTGAGATATTTGGAATTTCTGCTCTCTTCTTCATCCCAAAATGATGTCAATGTTACAATTTTTGTTATGGCATCCCTTAAATTTCTGGTATTAATATCTGTTCAGGTTAGCTTTTTCTTCATAACAAAGTAGCCCAAGACCTAGTGGCCTAAAACAACAGTTTATTATTTCTTATAGTTCCATCGGTTGACTATAGTTGATTGAGAAGTTTAAACTTAGAATTTCTTATGAGATTATAGGAAGACAGCATCTGGGGCCACAATCATATGAAGTCTGACTAGTTTAATGTCTAAGATTGCTCACTCACATGACTGGCAATTAATGCTGGCTATACAACAGAGGTAATTTAAGGCTGCATTATAGATTGACTGTGTCACCATATTTCTTCATCTGTTGAAGTCCTAACTCTTAATTTGATGGTATTTGGAGATGGGACTTTTGGGAAGTAATTGCTGTTAGATGAGGTTGTGAAAGTGAGGCCCCAGTCTGATAACATTGGTGCTTTATAAGAAGAAATATCGGAGAGTTTATTGTCTCCCTCCCCACCAAGTGAAAATATTTTTTTTTTTTTTTTGCCGGCCAGAAAGAGACCTTCATCAGGACCTGACAATGCTGGATTTGGACATCCAGCTTCCAGAATTTGGACTTGTAGATTCCAAAACTGTGAGAAAGTAAGTTTGTTTTGTTTAAGTCACCCAGTCTATGGTATTTTTTTTAAGATTTTATTTATTTATTTGACACAGAGAGAGATCACAAGTAGGCAGAGAGGCAGGCAGAGAGAGAGGAGGAAGTAGGCTCCTTGCTGAGCAGAGAGCTGGACTTGGGCCTCGATCCCAGGACCCTGAGATCTTGACCTGAGCTGAAGGCAGAGGTTTAACCCTCTGAGCCACTCAGGTGCCCAGTCTATGGTATTCTGTTATGGTAGCCTGAGCTGACTAAACTAGGCTGTCACCTACAATACCTACATGTGGACTATCCATGTGACTTGGGCTTTTCAAAGAATCATTTCTGGGTTCCCTAAGGGAGCATCCTAAGAGTATTTCAAAATACTCAGAGAGAAACAATAAGGCTTTTATGACCTAGTCACAGAAGTTCCATCCCAGATTCATTAAGTGGAAGTGGGAATTAAATCCCACCTATAGATGTGAGGAACAGTATGTTCCTCACATCTTAGAGCAAATAAATCGTTGTTGTTGTTGTTGTTCTTTTAAGATTTTATTTATTTATTTGATAGAGAGAAAAAGATCACAAGTAGACAGAGAGGCAGGCAGAGAGAGGAGGCTGGAACCCAATGCAGGCCTTGATCCCAGGACCCTAAGATCATGACCTGAGCCAAAGGCAGAGGCTTTAACCCACTGAGACACCCATGCGCCTGAGAAAAGAAATTATTAACAGCCATCTCAAAAACTATTTACCACACTTGGCATTTCAAATGTAAAATTCCATTTTTCTTTCTTCCCTCATCTTGGACAACCTAATTCAGATGATTCTGGGTAAAACTGTGACCAAATATATAAGTTCCATGCAGTGGAGTGGTGTCATTGGGAGATCAGGCAAAGATAAAATTGGTTAAGGGTAAAGAGTAAGGGAGAGCAGACTTTTTTCCAGATGATATGGATATATCCAAAGGATAATAATTTTATTAATCATGTGTCATATTCACTATCAAAGTTAAGTTTTAAGGCATTTAGTACTATAACATTAACAATGAACTCTTAATTCACATTGCAGTTTAAATACCACCAGGAAGCCACAGGATGTCTTGGTGTCTCCTCATACTATAATTTTATTTTTATCTTTGAGCACTCATCTCTGAACACTCATCTTTTTCTAATAAAAAAACTAAAAGAAAACAAATAAAAAACAAAGAAACAGACTAAAAAGACATTCTACTCTTTGAAAATATTGGATTTTACTATTTACTAAAATGTAAACTATATTTTCATTAATAATTTTCAAAAGAAAGATTAAGCTAAAGCTCTGCAATACATTACTAGTGGGATTATAAGAGGATATTCCAACAAACTAAATTTCATTTGTTAAAAGAAGAATCTTTGATCATGCAATGTTCATTTGTCTAGGAATTTTTATGGTAAATAAACCTAGAATCTATGGATAATGATTCCCTGGAAGATGTTTTATGTGCACTTTTTTTAACCACCTGAGTATAAAAGGGAGCTCCCTCATGACTGAAAAAGTTCTCCTGTATTAATGGTATAGTGTATACATTAGTTAGAGTCATCAGTTGTTGATCTAAGAAAGAGTGTGTTTTTAAGGAGAGATAGGATGTAGAAATCTGTATTGACAGTTGAGGACATCTCTCTTCTTCAGCTGTGCCTTGTGATTACTTATGACCTGGAAATTGTTAGTGAGACTAGTTATTCGGTAAGATCTTTGATTTCTGTTGAATCCAAGTTAACGATCTGATCCTTGGCATTACTTCAATAATGATATTAACTACCACTTTGACTGACAGGTTAATAATATACTCATTAAGTTCAATATTTTAGAGTAACAAAAACATTACTTAATATCTAAATCAAAAAGATAAAAATGTATTGCCTAGCATATTAAGAGAAAGCTAAACTGGACAAATATAACATTCTTTAAGCAGAGCAGACTACAGATCTCATAGAGAGTTTGCAGGACATATGAAGTGCAACAGTGGTTAAGAGTTCAAAGGCTAAAGTGGGCTGACAGCCTATGTGGAAGCTGATCACTCAGTTGAGATACCTGTTAATTTGTTGCCATCATGTTTATTGAAGTGAATCTGTTTCTGACTGACTGGCATTCTACAGTATAGGACTATCCCATATCTGTTGGTTTTCAGAGGTGTATGTACTTCGAATAATTGCTATTGGTTAACTAAATGAATTTAAACTGTTTCTGGTAGCTACATATATTACCACAGCTCCAGAACAGTCAGTCTGCTGTTTAGAGTGTGGGGTCATTTTTTTTTATTTTCCAATCAAAAATGAAAGGAACAAAGTTGGAAGAAAGAAAGGAGGGAGGGAGGAAAAGGTGGGAGGGAAGAACATATACAATGCAGTATTGGGGATTCTGTGCTACAGGTGTATGCATTTGTAGTTTTCTTTCTGAGATCTGCACATTCGCCCACTCATGCTTTACCAGAGGTTCCGTGATGTACCTCAAACCCTCCAGAGATGTGTCTCCAAGTGTTAAACAGATGAAATTATATTTTATAAAACTAATATGCAAATTACCATGGCAACGCCCTCCCCCCCAAAATTTAAGGTGAATATATGGAACTTTGAAAGAGCTGAGAGACAACTGAAATATAACTTGCTATGAAAGAAGAAGTACCCAGTTTTACAAGAAACAGAGGAGAACTTAAGAGAACTTTGGGAAGTAAATAGTGCAGAAGATTTATTAAGTGGGTAGTATGATAACCATAGATCCAAGTTAGCCTCTTCAGGTGTACATCACACCTGAATTCTGATTGTTCTAAATATTTCTTAAAAGAAAGAATAAATAAAGGTGGGGTATCACTGCTGTCTCTTCCTGTTGGTATTATCAGTAGGGAGAAGAAAAGAAATTCCTCTGTACCATACTGATCCTTGGAAGAAGCATCAAGTGTTCTTGAAATGTGAAAATGGCACAAGAGGGAAAGATCTGTATTTTATATTATCTTCTTTAACCCAGTAAGTTTCATAATTATAAAATATTTTTAAAATACCTGTTATTATTGAGTTCTAATACTCTGAGCACTGTTTGGGATATATATATATATATATATATATATATATATATATATATATATATATATATATATACCATTATGGATTGAATTCTATAATGCTAAATTCATATACCAAAGTCTGAGCTCCCTCCCACTACCTCAGAATGTGACTTTATTTGGAAATAGCATCTTTATAAACATAGTAAATTAAGATGACGTCACTGAAGTAGGTCCCAATCCAATATGATTGGTGTTCTTAAAAGAAGGGAACATTTGGACACAGAGACAGACACACACTACAGGGAAAATGACATATGACGACAAAGGAAGGGATCAAGGTAATGTTACTAGAAGTCAAAGAATGCCCAAGATTATCAGCAAACCACCAGAACCTAAGACAAGGACGAAACAAATTCTTTCTCACAGCCTTCAGAAAGAACCAACCCTGACAACAACCTTTGATCTCAGACTTATAGTCCCCAGAACTGTGAGACAATAAATTTCAATTGTTTAAACCATCCAGTTTCTGGTACTTTGTTATAACTGCCCTAGCAAATGATAGAAATGGAAACAAACTGAGGATCTTGGAAGGGGGGGTGAGGGGAGAGCCTGGTGGTGGGTATTGAGGGCATGTATTGCATGGAGCGCTGGGTGTGGGGCATAAACAATGAATCTTGGAACACTGAAAAAATAAAATAATGTAATAAAAAAAGAAATAGATAGCCAGATATCTAGACAGAGAGATGGACACAAAGAAAGAATTATTCCTTACAAAGTTCAAATAAGTATTATCTCCAATACCATTTTTAAAATGTTGAAACTGAGGATTTAAACAGTGTTTCTCAAGTGACTTGCCAAAATCACAAAGCTAGAAAAGCAGCAGGGACAGGATTCAAATCCATATTTATCTGACTTTAAATCTCCTGTCTCCTCCCCTCCCCTCCCCTCCCCTCCCCTCCCTTCCCTTCTCCTCTCTTCTCCTCTCCTTCCCTTTCCTTTTCTTCCTTCCTCCCTTCCTTCTTTCCTTTGCTTTTTAAAATTCCAGTGTAGGTAAAGTCCAGTGTAGTTAACATACAGTCTTATATTAGTTTCTGGTATATAATATAGTGATTCAACAATTGTATACATTACTCAGTCCTCATCACAGTAAGTATACTCTTAACCCTCTTCATCTATTTCACCCATTCCCTCCACCCATCTCCCCTCTGGCAACCATCTGTTTCTTCTCTGAATTAAGTCTGGTTTTTGGTTTTTCTCTCTCTTTTTTTTCCCCCTGTTCATTTGTTTTGCCTCTTAAATTCCACATATGCGTGAAATCCTACAGTATTTGTTTTTCTCTGATCCATTTAGCATTATACTCTTTAGATCCATCCATGTTTTTGCAAATGGTAAGATTTCATTCTCTTTTATGGCTAAATAATATTCCAGTATATATATTCCAATATAAATATATTCTTATATAAAATATTCATATATGTGTGTGTGTATATATCACATCTTCTTTATCCACTCATTATCCACTCAAATATATTTTATATATAATATTCATATATGTGTGTGTGCATATATATATATCTTCTTTATCCATTCATTATCAATAGATACTTGGGCTACTTCCATAGTTTGGCTATTGTAAATAATGCTGCAATAAATGTAGGGGTGCATGTATCCTTTAAAATTAGTATTTTTGAATTCTTTGAGTAAATAACCAGTAGTTCAATTCCTGTTATTTCATTTACATTATTCTGCCATCTCTCTACTACCCTGTACCTTAGCTGTAAACAAACTTTGATAAGCTGAGCTTCCTTATTTCTCTTGATTACTCAAGCTTCTTTAACTCCAAATTTTGAGTCAAGTTGTTTTGGTCAGTATTACATTTTCATTATTTAAATCTTCATCTCTTAAATAACTACCCTTTTACCTAAGTCATGGAAATTCCAGTGTTTTAATCTTCCTAAAAATTGTTAAGATAGTCTAGTCATCATCCTATTTCTGTCCATCAGGCAAAAATTAACTTCAGATATTCTAATTATTTCTAATTCTTCCTATTCTTTCTTTTTTTTTAAAGATTTTATTCATTTATTTATTTGAGGGAGAGAGTGAGCTAGCATGAGTGTTGGTGGTGGGGGGTGGGGAACAAGAGGACAAAGAGAGAGGGAGAAGTAGGCTCCCTATTGAGCAGGAAGCCCAACCCTGGAGCTGCATCCTAGGATTTCAGGATCATGACCTGAGCCAAAGGCAGATGCTGAAATGACTGAACCACCCAGGCACCCTAAACTCTTCCTACTCTTTCTACATCTTTCTGTCAGATGTTCAGGTTTCTAGCTTCATAAGTATATATTGTAGGCCAGGTCCTATAAGAAGTAGATAACTAACTTATGGCATTGTATGAATTCAGGGAATGAGCAATTAAAAATATTCCTTTAATTTAGTGATAATAGTTTCATCCTAGGAGCCATACTCATTTAAATCAATGATGGATTCACTCTTTCTAAAACCATGTCTAGGAATGGAAATTGTTCAAACTATTATAATTCATTTCTACCATAAGTCAAATGAATTTCACCATTTTTCATGTGAACAATGTTTCTCCATTATTAAACCCAGAATGCCCAAGTTTACTCTTTGTGGTCCATTGCAAAACAAATTTAGATTAATTATACAAAACTTGCTTAATCAAGCCTCGTGTTCAAACCAACAGATACAAGCTCTAAATATGATACATCACTAATTTTTTTTTGTTTTTCTTTTCTTCTCTAAACTTGAATTCTAGTACTTTAAAAGGAGAAGTCGTGGAGACCACATGGATGTTTTCAATCAAACTTTCCATGTCAGTGCTTCAGTGTATAATCTATTAATTTGCTTTCAAGTACAATTAAATTATTGACTGTATTCTGACAAGGATTTGCTTTATTAGTGTAGTATTGTCATCACCAAATATGGCCACCATTACTTTCTTCACTCTATATCTACATTGTAACCCTCTAACAAGAGGAAGAATCTAATTTCTCTCCCCTTGAATCTTGAACAGCCTTAATGATTTGCTTGACTTGTGTAATAAAGCAGAAGTAATAATCTATGAATCCTTTGCCACTTCTGACTGGGTTTCTTAGAATATTCAGTTTGGGCAGACTTCCTCTAGGAATTCATCTTCCTTGTTCTGAAAAGCCCAATAACATGAAAAGGCTACATATCAACACAGGAGTTCCAGTCATCAGCTCCCACAGAACTTGTAGTTAACTGCCATCATTAACTGCCTGTCATGCAAGTGAGCCTTCTTGCATGACCAGCCCAGTAAAGCCTCCACCTGATGAGGCACCAAGTGAGAGCAATCCAGCTGATTCCAGAAAGCTCACAGTACTGAAGGGAGATGGTAGTATTGTTTAAGCTACTATGTTTTGCAATTGTTTGTACAAAGCAATGGATGATGGAATAATAAGACTGGCTCATAATTGCCTTCATGCCCAGGCAACATTATTGCAAGCAAATAATTCCAGATATTAATTCCAAATATCTAAAAGCAAAGCATTTTCAGCAGTGTATTCTTTGTAGAATCCTGACTACTCCTGATGGGAAAAAGAATCTACCTGATTAACTAGCCTAAGAGATAAAACTTTGGAAGCTAGTTAATTTTTAGAGAAAGTGTTTTTTTTTTTTAAATAAGCAATCAAGTATTATTTTATTTAAATTAAACAAATGTATTGTTTTTTACAACTGTAGCTAATTATATCCAGTGTAGTTTCAAATCATGCTCTTGCACAGTGGGTAATAGCTGCTTTATGGAATCAGAATTTGAATCTCTGCCAGGCCATTTACAAGTCTGTGTGAACTTCGAAATTAACCTTTAGCCTTGTTTTCTCATCTCTGAAATGAGTAGTATGATGGCACACTACTTACAGGGTATTAGTGAATTATAAATGAGAGCATATATATAAAGCATGTAGCATATTGCTTAGCACACAATAAGCATTGATAAAATGTTAGTACTAGTCTCTAGAATATTAATTACTAAGAAAATTTCAGAAACACATAATTAAAATACCTTCCAAGATATAAATACAAATAAGAAGAGTGTTCACTATTGTTTATCTGTTAGTCATCTCTGGGAGTTGATAAATTATTGTTACTCTGTGTGTGTGTGTGTGTGTGTGTGTGTGTGTGTGTGTGTTGTCAGGGAAAAGAAAATTATGTCTCTGATGCACAAAGTTTTACCAAAACCCTTTTATAGGATCTACTACCATTGGGTATTATGTATTAAATATTGAGTGTTACTCAATGTCAACCCTACTAACACAGGATAGAATTGATAGTTCTAATCCACAGTCATAATCAAGTTTAGGCTTACTTGGAGCTTATTTCATTGAAATGGGAATATAATATCAAATTATTTTCCAGAATTAGGGGGAATTTTTTTCTAAAATAGTTCTTCTATGACTAAATTATTTTATTATGAGTAAGAAATATATTGAATAGATGTAAGAGCCTCATTTTTAAATTTCACTTTCAAAAAAATATTTATTTTGTGTTATAATAATATTGGAAAATATTATATTGTCATTTAAACATAATTGAAAGGA
The DNA here is from genome assembly GCA_004023965.1 of Spilogale gracilis. NCBI lineage: Eukaryota > Metazoa > Chordata > Mammalia > Carnivora > Mephitidae > Spilogale > Spilogale gracilis. The sequence continues at coordinate 43,837 of PITA01014558.1, read as the reverse complement.
CCATTTTAAATACAAAAATATATGTTTAAAAATTCTTATGCCAGAAGCTTTTTGTATTATTTTTAAATATATCTTCTAGTCACTTACATGCATTGAAATTTTTAAAATTTGAATTCTTAAGATTAATTAATATTAGATATCAATTGCTTACTTTCATGATGTAAGTCAACTCATAATTTTCAATTTCTTTCACTCTTTATTTATCATAGCACTTTATGTTTGCTTTTATTTTTCCCTGTTCTGAAACAGTACTCTGGACAATAAAGTAGTTATACTTACAGAGATTGGACAACAACAAATATTGGGAAGTCTGTTATTGCAATAAACTCCTAATTGGTTTCTGTTTCCATTCTTGGCTCTTCAATCAATTCTCAACACAACAGGCAGAGTGATCTAGTGAGGACTAAAGTGAGGTCTTGCCACTAATATGACCCAACCAAATAGATTTCCATTTCACTCAAAATAGGAGCCAAAGTTATCACAATGGCCTAAGGTCCTACATTAGCTGCAAGCACGCCCTAGTCCATTACTTTTCTATTTTCATCTTCTACTATTGTTTCCCACACTCAGTCCACTCCAACTACACTGACCACCAGACACACTCTCATTTCACTGTCATGTCCCTTGCTGTTCCTTCTGCATATAAATGCTTTTCTTCATTCATTCATTCATTCATTCATTCATTCATCAACTTCTCATTTAATTGTTTATCACCTTTTTTATAGGCTAAGCACTTTCTAGGAGCTATAGTGGATAAAACATTGAAGAATCACTCTCCTCATGAAATTTATATGAAGTGGGGCCATTAAACAAGATAAATATATACCCAAAGAACTGTAAGTTCTAAGGAGAAAAAAATAAAGGAGGGATGAGAAGGACTTGAAGAAATGTTAAACAGAGTGATCAACTTTTTTTTTAAAGATTTTTATTTATCTGGCAAAAAGAAACACAGCTAGAGAGGGAACACAAACAGGGGGAGTGAGGGAGCGAGAAGCAGGCTTCCCCCTGAGCAAAAACCCGGGTCCAGGATCATGACCTGGGCTGAAGGCAGATGCTTAATGACTGAGCCACCCAGGTGTCCCCAGAGTGATCAACTTCTACAAGTGACTTAAGTGTTACAATTTCAGTGAAGCTTTTCCTAACTACACTACTTAATATTGCAACACTGCACTCCTGAATTTTCTCTACAGCAACTATTACTAACATATTTTTATATTTTAGCTATTTGGGTTTTTTTCCCCCTAGCTCAAGTTACTGGAATACAACCTTTATATGGAGGGTTTGACTATTTTTATTCACTGTTATATACCCACCATCTAAGACAATGCCTAGCTGATGATAAGCATTCAATAGATGCTTGTTTAATAGAAGAATGACTAAAGTAAGGAAATGTTCTAACAACCGAGGAACAGAATGGCAATATCAGACCACGTAGGCCAACAGGATTGATGGTGGCAAATGAAAAACCATTAAGAGGGATGTTGACAGAATGTACAATGGTCATAGAGAATCAAGCCCAGACTATCCTAGGGAGATGTCTGGCTCACTGTGCACGAATTATCTTCTTTCTTTTTCCCACTGTGCTTTTAAATTCTTTTCCCCCATGGTATTCCAGGAAGAATATCATACTGTGTTTCATTGTTTTTATCAAATCAACATCATAACTACCTTTCTGTGTGGTTTCCTCTGCACAACCTAGAGGAGAAACCAGAAATTATGTTCCCCAGAATCTTCTCTATATGGTTTCAGGTTAGAGCCAGTCAAGAAGAGACATGAGATTTGGAAAAAGTAAGAGCAGGAGATGCCATTATTCTTTAGGGGGAGTTGTTGGCAGATGAGTGGACAAATATAATATATGAAACATCTCTCAGCTGAGTTTCTTTGAGAATCACTCATATTCATGGGGCAGACTGAGATAGTCTTTCCTGACCCTCACATTCCCCAGCAATTTCAAAGGTGATGTAAGTGTGTAGCTTCTGTATTAAGATCTTTCATACTTAAATGCACAGAGTGACATTTATTTCCCTGACAGAATCCTAACTAAATATATATATTTAATTCTGAGAGAAGGAATCTACTAACACTAAATTCTGCCTTTGCCTGTTATGATGCTACATACTAATAGCATACCAATAACAATTTAAATAGCAATAGATTATTTAATTAAAATACCTTATTAACACAAATGTTATTAACTCTTAAGATCCAGTTAATCTAGTGAAGTTAAATATATCACAATTCTACAAAAATGAAATTAGGAAGGCCATGGTTAAATTTCTCTTCCTGTTCTAGATAAGCATAAAATGACAAAATACATGAGACACACATTTTTAGACACTGGAAAACAAGGAATGCTGAAGTGTGATTCTTGAAAGACAGGAAATTGAGTAGATTAGGCTTGTTATCTCTGTTTTCCCGGACTTTCTGCCAGGGTCACTTGCTAGACCACAGCACAGGAGCAGAACTCAAACTAAGTAAGTCAACTCCTTAAACTAAAAAGACAAATATTAGTGCTCAGACTGCTGAAGAGGCTGGGAGGGGAGGAGAGGAGAGGAATGCTACTAAAAGGCAAGAATAGAAAAAAGATACCCAGGACACGGTAAAGTGTTCCTAACAAGTTTTTGACCAAAGGCTGTGATGTGCAAGTCCTTTATCAAGACTAATTTGTAACTCTATGAGGTGATGGATATTAAACTAGACTTATTGTGATAATCATTTCATGATATATACATATGTCAAAATTATGTTATATACCTTGAATTTATATAGGGTTAATGGCAATTACATTTCAATAAAACTGGAAAAAAATTTTAAGTACAGTCTATACGGATGTTAAGATTTAAAGACAAGACTATAGGACTGATAGCTAGTAAGAGAGATTATTCTGTGCAGATTGCTTAGAAACTTAGTAATGAATCTCAGACATTCAACCGAGAGCCTGAAAAAGACCATGCCTTTGCAGTAAAAACTATGGCCTAAAAGACATACCCTATGACTAAAAACAAAGCAGAGGGTGTCTGGGTGGCTCAGTGGGTTAAGCCTCTGCCTTCAGCTCAGGTCATGATCTGAGGGTCCTGGGATGGAGGCCTGCATTGGGCTCTCTGCTCAGTAGGGAACATGCTTCCTCCTCTCTCTCTGCCTGCCTCTCTCTTGTGATCTCTCTCTCTGTCAAATAAATAAAGTCTTAAAGGAAAAAAAAAGAACAAAACAGAAAGAAAACAAGAAGAAAAAAGAAGCAGCTAAGCCTAACAAGATGAAAGTGATCCGACAATACTTTTAACTCCTTTCCAAGGAAAAAATAAATAAATAACACACCATTTAGAAGACAACTATTTAATCTAAACTCACTACAATAAATCATGCATAATATCCATGAAATAATGTAAAATTACCACACATATAAATAAACAGGCCACTGTGTCCCACAATCAAGGAAATAAGCAATCAGTGGAAACAGATGATGCAGAAATCACAATTCACAAAGAAGGACCATAAAAAAATTTTTATAAAGAAGTTCAAGGATTTAAAAGAGACAGATATAATGATTGAATAAAAGAAATTTAGAAGAGAAATGTAATCCACAGAAAAGAAGCAAGTAGAAATAATAGAAATTATCTCAGCTGAAGTAACATATTCACCTTATGGGTTTACGAACAGAGTAGAGATACAGAAAGGAAAGAATAATAAACGTGAAGACAAGATTGCTAGAAAATACCTAATCTGAAAATCATAGAGGAAAGATAACTGTAAAGAAAGAACAAAGACTTAGTGACATGTAAGAAATATTAATCAGTCTATTATATGTATAACTGGATTTCCAGAAGGACTGGAAAAAAGCTACTATGGCAGAAAAGCAATTTTTTAAAGAAATAATGGTTGAGAATGTTTGCAAATTTCATGAAAACCATCATCTTATAGATTCTAAAAGCTCAGTAAACTCCATAGAGAATAATTTTTTAATGTTATTTAAAATATTTTCACATATTTGTCAAAAAACACTTCACTGTATATGTTTATATTTATTTCTGGATTCCTTGTCTTTCTTATGCCAATATCACACTTCCTTGAATACTGTAGCTTTGTGGTAAATTGTGAAATTATACAGGGCAAGTCTTCAACTTTGTCTTACATCTTCAAGATTACCTTAGGTATTCTTGTCCCTGACATTTCCATATACATTTTAGAATCGGCTTGACAATTTCAAACAACAACAAAAATACAAGCCTAATGAGATCCTGACCAGAATTTTTTTTTTTTTTTAATCTATGGGTCAATTTGGGAAGAACTGACATCTTAACCACATTGAGTTTTCTAATCACTGAATATGGTATATTTCCCCATTTATTTAGGCCTTCTTTATTTTCTCTCAGTATTATTCTATAACTTTCAGAGTGGAAGGCTGGCAACATTTTTGTAAATTTATTGCTAGCTCTTTTATGTTTTATGCTGATACTGTAAATTTTAATATTTAATCATCAGCTGCTAGTAACAGAAATCAAATAAATAAAACCCCAATTTACTCAGTATGAAAAAATATAATTCACTCGAAGATATAAATTGATGGCTTAAATAGCAGAATGGATAAAGCCAATTAATTAATTAATTAATTAGAATATTGAGTAAACACTCTCCTTGAACATCTCATTAATAAAAAATCAATTATATATTTTAATAAAGTTATATAAAATATAGAATTAAACATGTCAACATTAATATGTAACTAATACAATCAAGAAAGAAAAGTAAACAGAAGTAAAAATTAAAGACTAAATGTTGTTAAAATAGTTAATAGAATGCTAAACAGATTTTTCTATACTCATTAAATAAAATGCATAAAATTAAAGACAATGAGAAATTTCTACAAGCTTCCAGAAGAACATGCAAAGGAAAACTCAAGATTTTTGTAAAATTTTTCAGCAGTAACTCTGGATATATAAAAGATAAGAAGGTCATATTTATATAGTTGAAATACATTATTTTCAACCTATAACTCTATATCTATCTAACCAAACTAACCTACAAATGCAAAGACAAAACTATTTTTTTCTGTATGAATATGTCTTAGTAATTAGATCTCATAATATACTCCTCAAAATTACTCTTGAAAGATTTACATCATAAAAGAGAGCTTATATAAGATTAGTGGTGAATAGTATCAGAAATCTGATCTTAAGAATTAGAATTTGCCACCAGAAAAAAAATTTAAAAAGCCAATGTCAAACTTTTGAAGTGAGACGAGTCTGAGCAAGAAAAAAGAAAAAAGAAAACAATTATCATGAAGATAAAATATCAAGTAAGATTACAAAAATGATCCTAACTTAGGGGTGCCTGGGTGGCTCAGTTGGTTAAGCGATTGCCTTTGGCTCAGGTCATGATCCCAGGGTCCTGGGATTGAGCTCCGCTTCTGGCTGCCTGCTCAGTAGGGAACCTGGTTCTCCCTCTCCCACTCCCCCAGCTTGTATTACCTCTCTCACTGTCTCTTTCTCTATCAAATAAATAAAATCTTTAAAAAAGAGAGAAAGAAAAGAAAATCCTAACATAATTGTAATCACATAAAATAGAAATGTATTAAACTTCAGTCCAAAGAACAAAGGCTCAAATGTATAGAAATAAACTCAATAGTGTATTTGTGTAATAAATATACTTAAAAGAAACAGAAGGTGGCTGAAAATGAAGGGATAAAAATGATATACCAGGCAAATATTAAGCCAAAGAAAGCCTGTTTCAATTTTGGAAACAAGAAACGTTCATATTAATGAAAAGTATTTTAAGAGACAAAAGCATTTATATCATGATAAGAGTTATAATAAATACAGAAGATATTATGGTTATGAACATACGTCCAACTAACAATATAGATTTAAATATATATTTAATATTGTTTATGTATGTATTTATTTATTTATTTAACAGAGAGAGAGATCACAAGTAGGCAGAGAGGCAGGCAGAGAGAGAGGAGGAGGCTGGCTCCCTGCTGAGCAGAGAGCCTGATGCAGGCATCAATCCCAGGACCCTGAGATCATGACCTGAGTGAAGGGAGAGGCTTTAACCAACTCAGCCACCCAGGCACACATAGATTTAAGTATATTTTAAATGATTTTTTAGAACTATAGAAAATATATCTAAATCAGCAAGTTTAGTGAATGATCTTATCACTATTCTCAGAAAATGACATATGAGACAAAGAATAGATGAAGATGCAGAATGCTTGAAAGTATAATTGATATAAACTTGGCAGCTTGGAGGCAAAAATATGCCAATTATTTTGGTATAAACAACATTTATTAAAAATCAATTGTAGGTGGTTTACAAAGGATGCTTTGAGTAAATTCCAGGGAACCAGCATTATATTTTCTTTAACAATAAAGAAACAGTAATATATATTAACAAATATGAAGTCAAAGCAAAAATCAAAATAAAAGCTATGTAACAACTGAAAATTATAGTAGTAAGTGACCCATGAATTTACAATGATGTAAGTAGGGGTGCCTGGGTGGTTCAGTTGATTAAGCATCTGCCTTCTGCTCAAATTAGGATCTCAGGGTCCTAGATTTAAACCTAGTGGTTTGGGCCTCCCTGCTCATCAGGGAGCTTCCTTCTCCCTCTTCATCTCTCTCTCCATCTCCCTATGCTCCCCTCACAAACTTATGTGCTCTTTCTCTCTCTCCCAAATAAATAAATAAAATCTTTAAATTAATTAATTAATAATTAGTTGATTAAATGGTATAAGCAAAATTCTAAAATACTTATAACTACAAAAGTGAGTATTCTACATTGAAATCTCTTAGGTAGCTAAAATACACCGAAAGGAAAATGTATAGCTTATTGTGTCTATATATGTATACACTTGTTATTCTATCAAAATTCTAAAACAACTAAGAACTAAATAAACATTTAAATTCATATATTAGAATAAATCTCAGAAATGGCTATTACATTTAAAATATTTATGCAGATATGAATTAACACTACCAGATATTAAAAATATACTGAATTTCACTATAATAAATATTATATTTGTGTACTAAACACAAAAATAATTGAATTCAATTCTCATAAACAGCTGAATTTATAAGCAAACGATAGATTTTTTACAGTGACACACACCTCAGTAGGGAAAGGATATTTAGTAAATAATGTTCCCAAAACTACCAATATTGAAAAAAATAAAGTTGAATTCTCCAGATGTATTATAACTCTAAATATTAAAGGTAGAGTTATAAAGCAAAAAAAGAAAACGTAGAACTCTGTATGTTTGTTATCTGGGGTGGATAAGGATTTCATGAACACAAAACAAAAAGCAAAATTTTTTCTGTATATGACTAGGTCAAAATGAAATATTTCTGATCAACAACACACATAATAGATGACAGATTAGGAACTGATATTTACCATAAGTGAAATCAACAAGGAATGAATACCTGGTAATCAAAGGAACAAACATTAATACAAGAAAGCCTTATGTCTTTATATGAGTGAATTTGGAAGAAATCAGAATCGCATATAATAACAAACTCGTCAGTGGGTAAGGGATAGAATATTTACTCTTATTAGAGGGTAAGGGATTGTAGATGGGGACTTTCATGGGCTAATGGCAGGAGAAACTATTGCAGACATTTTGAAAGTAACCCAACAGTAGAAACAAAGACAACAAAAGCCCTCCACAATGAGAATCATGTGTAAATCAAAGTACAATGTTAACAAATTAAGTATTTGTGCAAATTAAGTACAATGAAACAACACAAACATTACTGTATATAAGATCACACACACACACACACACACACACACACACAAACGATGAGGTAATAAATCATAAATGTGAGAACAGATAGACGAAAGGAGAAAACAAGTAGAAGCAGATGATCAAGGGGAAAATAAAAATAATAATAAAATAAAACTAAGAGATATCTCTTGCAATGATAATGATGAGATTGTATTATAAGGTAAGATAATTCTCCCTAGAAATATGCCACTGACATAGAAAAGAAGAAATGAGAGAAGAAAATTAGATTTATAATCTATTCAAACAAACACTTTTATCAACCCTTAATTATCTGTTGGCTCTGCATAAATCAGTTTCAACATTTTTATCACTTTAAAAATGTCAATTTATTTCAGATTTATATTGGTCTGAAGAGTATTGGATAGTATGTATTCTATAATGTCTAGACAGGTTTATTATGATTATGGAAAATCTCAGTATGCTTTTGCCATCAGTTCTTTTTCTCTTTTTGTAAAAATAATAAAACACTTGCTTACATGGTTATCAAACTTTTTAAGAACACCAAAAGTATAACTTCCCATCAGGAATGTAAATATTTTAAAATTCTACTCAACACCAGCAACTATAGGTTTTTTTAATAAATTATACAAATCAGTTTAACATTTAAAATTATTCATGCATTGGTAGTTCTAACATTTATGGTGTTAACTGTCTTGACTTTGAACTGTCATTTGCAGAAATTTATAATACAAATTAGAGGCAATAGTTCATACAAGAAGAACCTTTTGTTATTTAAGAGAGCCCTTCAATTGCAAGGAGCAAAGAACTCAACAATGTCAAATATAGTCTCATAAGCAATTCAGATATATATCCTGTAGAAACTGAGTAATTCGTAGTGGTTTCCTATTTGACTCTGACAAATAACTATTATATATGAACTCCTTGATCATGCTACATGGTAGTTGTTTCACTCTAAAACATTGGATTTCTTATTATAATCTTTTTCATTTTGACCAAGTGTAGTATTCCTTTTACTCTTTGCCTTAAAAACTGTATTATATGACATCAGAAAAGTTTCAGGCTCTTTAGAAGATCAGATTTACACAAAGTACAGAAGATTTAGTAATAATGGAGCTTTGCTGGATACTAAACTATTATCAGTTAGTCTAAATAATTTTTTAAATTACTAATGGAGAAATAGCCATTCCCTTCATCACCATAGCTATCTTTAAATCTCTCTTTATTTTTGTTCTCTCTTAGTCAGGCACTTCATGAATATTTGTCCTCAATAATGATGATTAAGCACTTCATGAATATTTGTCCTCAATAATGATGATTAAGCACTTTTTTAAAAATTACAGCTTTCTTCACTTTCTACATTGTGAATTTTCTTACCTATCTTTTGTTCACTTTCTACTTCGGTGCTTAGGTTTCTAAACAACTATGACATCATATTCACAACTTGCTGTTATAACTTTGTCCCATTTTCAAGATTATGTTTTATTAAAATTATACTGCATGTTATTGAATAAAAAACTTACCAATTTAACTCTTCTCTAATTAACAACCTAATTTAGGACGCCAAAATCTTCATTTATAAAGAACTCTTTACTTGTAGAAAAGGTCTGATTTGTTTATAACAATAGTATTTCAGGGGCGCCTGGGTGGCTCAGTTGTTTAAGCGACTGCCTTCAGCTCAGGTCATGATCCCAGAGACCCGGAATCGAGTCCCACATCGGGCCCCCTGCTTGACGGGAAGCCTGCTTCTCCCTCTCTCACTCCCCCTGCTTGTGTTCCCTCTTTGGCTGTGTTTCTCTCTGTCAAATAAATAAAATCTTTTAAAAAATAGTATTTCAGCAAGAATTTATAAATATTTATTAAATTACAAAACACCTGAACCCTGTCTTTTACTAACTGATACTCCATCAAAGTAAAAAAAAACATATATATATATATATACACTGAGAAATTATATAGTATGCCTCCAGAAGGGTAGATGGAATATTGAAAGCGGTACTGCTTGAACTCAGATGTTCCGAGACCACTTATAGCCAAGGTCTGTATGACGAGGGTCAAGCTGTGGAAAATGTGGGGACTGAGGAAAACAGAAGAGGTAGGAAGTAGAATTTTTGATAAAAAACTTCACTAATATATCATCAGTCCTTATAAGAATCAGTTATCAAAGAACAAAACCGAGAAGGGTTAGCAAATCACAATTTGCATGTAGATCAACAATAAAATACAATAATTGTTTGTTATATTTTTTCATGGAGATACTTTTAAATTTTAATACTGTTATTATTGAATAACAATTTTTGTGCATCATAACAATAAGAAAACTGGGTAATAGGATTTATTTTGTTGATACATGATACAATGTTTCATGATTGAATATTCACTTAAAATTGTTTTATAAGACTTTCTGTATCTATCTTATCTTCAATAGATATTTTTAATTCATTTATGAAATATCTAATATCAATGCAAACTGCAGTTAACAATTCAAAAATAGTACTAAGATTAACTTTGTAATCTCTATGTAATCTAGTACACTGTTCATCTGAAGATATTGATTTCTCTATTTATTAGAACAAGGATGCATCCAAATGAGTTTTGCATTTTAAGTTCATATAATATGCCTCTCTTAATCATGTATAATTAATCCAAATAATATTTATTATTTTTGTATTTATTTATACATAACATCTTTCATGTTTAAAAAATTAAATTACACTAATTTCTTTGAAGTTGACCCTTATATCAAGAGTTCAATGAATACAGATGAGAAGACTTGAGATTTCCATTTAACATGATAGACTGGATGATGTATTTATTTCTGCTCCCTCTCAAAACTTCACTATAATACAGTATAGAAATAAAAGAAACATAAATTGATGAAAACAAAGATGAGAGTTCAAGATAATGGGACTGGAAAAGAGATATAAACAAAATGTGAATGCTCAAAAGTGGACATAAGAATGGTACTGGACCTGGCTGACAAAAGAAAGCTGACCCCCTGAATATCTCTGAAGGCAGGTGTACAGGTGCTAAGAGCTGGAGAATTGTTTGAAAGTCTTTACAGGTACTGGTTAGATTCCCCCAGATGCCCATCCAATACAGTTGTGCAGTTCTTACCTTTCACTACCGTAACAGAAGACCAGAACTTTACTCTCTAGATCATTCAAGTAGATAGACCAGACTCTGAAACAAAAGGCACAGCAGAAGGGATTGGGGTTAGATGGTACACATACTCAAAAGCCTAGGAATAAGTGGAAATTGACCTCCTAAACATTGAAAATTGTAGTCTACCTTAACATACTGACTGTAAGAATGCTGGGGGCCACATTTACAACTGTACAGACAGGAAATCAGAATAATCCTTTCTAGAAAAACTGACTTGCCTAAAAGAAAAGATCCATAGATATTCACATCTGAGAATACTCCCATCAAACTAAGAGATCCCCTACTGTTAACACTTATAAAGTCCAAAAACCATTTTGTTGCCTCAAGGATAATCATAAATACACAAAAAATAGGATCACACAGATTTGAAAAATCTTTCTGTCTAGAAATAAACCGAAATAAAAGTAAATAAAGGAACTCAGAGAAAACAGACACAATTTAGGAAACAATAGAAAAGTAAGATCTTCAAAATGGAGAAAATATTACTATATATAAGATAAAAGCATTGGTTATTTTTTCATTTTAAGTAAGAGTATTCAAAAACCAAAAAATATGGCTGCCTGGCTGCCTCAGTGGTTTAAGTAAGTACCTTTGGTTCAGGTCATGATCCCAGTGTCCTAAGATTGAGACCCCCATTCCTGTTCAGTGGGGAGTTTGCATCTCCCTCTTCCTCTGCCCTCCCCCCCCCCAGTCATGCTCTCTCCCTGGTTCTCTCAATAAATAAAAATCTTAAAAAAAAAACACTAGTTCCGAAAAATTATTGATCTCATAAAATTAATAAAAAATTAATAGAAGTCATGGAATTTAAAAGTTAAGGAAATTTCCCAAACATTAAAAAAAGAGAGAGAAGTTGAAGAGAAAAGACGTAAAACTTAGAGAACTTGTTGAACAGGTCCAAATAATAACTTAGGTGTTCCAGAAAAGGACAGAGAAATTAGAGACAGGGAAAGAAAGAGGAAATTAGGAGGGTGAATTATCCAAGAAATTAGAAAATTATTTCATGCAACCAAAAACATGAACTTCCAGAGTAGAAAGACAGGGCAGAGTCAGTGATTTGCATGATCAGTGGGACGAGGGAAGAACATGCAAAGGATCAAAAATTAGAATGCCATCAAACTACATCTATGCATGCCACAATTAGAAGATGGCAATATCTTTAAAATTTTACCAATCAAAGGTTAAGACTGAATAAAGTCATTTTCAACCTGTTTGTTTAATTAATTAATTTATTTATTTTTAGAGACTGAGAATGAACATGAGTGGGGAGGGACAGAAGGAGGGAGAGAATCCCAAGCAGGCTCCATGCTCAACACTCAGAGCCCAAAGTGAGCCTTGATCTCACAACCCTCATGGTCTCAGGGTCAAGGCACCCTTGAATAAAGGATTATTAACAAATATGGGGAAAGAACTATAGAAACCAAAGGAGTGGGGAGAGAGATCAAAGAATCCAACCAAGTCTCCCCTTGCAGGGAGGGAAACTACCCAGGCTGCCAGCTTGCAACAAAGCCAAGTAGAAAAAGGAAAGCATAAATTAATACTTGGGCTTTTCAACAATGTTAAATGAAGTTTAAATGTTTTGCTATGATTTAGAACGAATCTGTTATTAAATGAGGTGTTTTTTTTAATCTGAAATTGACCAAATGATAATGATCCTAAATTTTCTCTAAGAATGTAATATTGAATCATCCCAGCATCCTTGAAGTGTCCCATGATTACTATTCTATGCAGCCCAGACTTACAATGGGTATTACAGCTACTCAACCAGAAAACCTCAATGCATTGGGAGTAATTGGGTCTGGGGGTGATAGGGGCCAAGTGAAGGCACTCAACAGCCAGAAGCAAGTGGCTTGGTTACCACAATGGACAGCAGCGTCAGAGCAACAATCAGAATAGCTTGACTTGCACAGACCTGTAGCATTGGCTAGCTAATCCTGGTATACCAAGAAGTAAAATAGATAGAAACCTACTGAATTCTTACTTGATCTGTATAAGCAGAAAAGTTCTAGGTCAAATAAAACAAAAATCTAACTTGAATCATGGAAACAGAGTCGTGCCTCTCGTTCACTTTTCAGATTTGAAAGTTTATAGATCCAGAAACCTTTGAATGAAGGGGAGACTGGGTCCTCTTGAGACGACTTTAGTAAACTACCAAAAGTGTATACTATAAGTCTTTTTCCCAACACTTCCCAAAGGGATCCAAGGTCTTTTATCAGGAGAACTGTATTTTGAAGAAAATAAAATAATCATCTCTTTCAGGGACTACTGCATACTTGCCTAAGGGGGATTCCAAGAAACCCAAAATATCGTTGTGGGCCTCAATTGGAGTAGGGGTTTATGGAGGTCAGAAAATCCTCGGAGTTTTAGCTCAGGTACATCCCATAGTGAATCTCCAAATCTGTTCTGTAGTTATTTTTCCAGTTTTAGAATGCATAATTGGAATAGACATACTTAGCAGCTGGCAGAGTCCCAACAATCATTCCTTGACCCGTGGAGTAAGGGCTGTCATATTAGAAAAAGCCATGTGGAAGCTATTAGAACTGCCTCTACCTGGGAAAATAGTAAGTCAAAAGGAATACCACATCCTTGGAGGGATTGTAGAGATTAGTGTCCTTATAAAAGATACTCCAGAGAGATCCCTCACACTTTCTACCATGTGATGAACATGGGTGGCAAGATATTCCAGAGAGAGCCCTCGTACTTTCCACCACGTGAAGACACAGGATAAAGATGGTTATCTGCAAACCAAGAGCTTCTCACTAGTCACTGAATCTGCCAAAGGCTAGAAGAGTATTTAGGTAAATGCCAGAAAAGCCTAGATTGCCATTAATGGGCCTTTAACGTGAGGGTTCAGAAAGAAAAAAAGACAACTATAGAGAAAACCTCAATATTCTTAGAGAACACATACCCAAGTAGTCCTGAACAGAATCTTAGTCTGAATTTGTTCAGAAAGAAAAAAAGACAACTATAGAGAAAACCTCAATATTCTTAGAGAACACATACCCAAGTAGTCCTGAACAGAATCTTAGTCTGAATCCATTTGGATGAGTCTTAGATGGAAATGAAGAGCATGTTACTGGACACTGGGGAAGGCCATCCATGTTTTAAAGTGACAATGAATTTGGCTGAATTTCAATGTTTGTTTCTTAGCATTTCATGGAAGATAGAATTTGAAAACAATGACATGGATATTTAGCTAAAGCTATCTCTTTGCAAAATGTTGAAGGAGTAACTTGACTCCTCTTGATTGTTTAGAGTAAACTGTGAGAAGAGAGAAATTACAAAGTCAGGGGGTAAATCAAAAAGAAGCAGAATTTGTAGACTTGGAAAATTCTCAGGATATCCATATTATAAAAGATGAGAATGTAATCAAAACTGAACACTAAGGGTATGGCCAAGAGACTGATAAGATTAGTATGGAACAAGCATCTCTACTCAAGCCAGAAGCTATTCTCCAAGATTATGGAAGAACACACTGAAGGAGTTTCAGGGTTCATTAAAGTAGCTTCAAAGGCGGGGTGGGCAGAGGGCTGCCAGGGCCTGGGGGGGCACTGCTACAGTCAAGGCCTGGACTCCTTGGCTGTCCTGGTGTGGCTGAGGCAGCTAGGTCTAGCAAGGGTCATGATGGCTGCCCTTCTAAAGAACACAGGTGGCAAAGTTTGGCACTATCCGTGTAATGCCCTTTCCGCCAAGGTACAGAGTTCTCAAACTGAGGATATGTGCTTGCTTTCATCTAGATCTCAAAAGATTCCCAGCAGAGTCAAAGGCAAAGGACCCTGCTCCAGGAGAGGGGCAGGCAAAGGACCGCAGCTAGCATGGGTAGGTCCCAGACAGAGAATGATCCAGTCAAGCCATGGGGAAAGGGCTTCCCAGAGCCTTGAGGGGCCTAACCTCTGACCAGCAATGTGGTGGGGGCAGAACCTCAGTTCAGAATGCAGGACTCCCATTTCAGTGTACCCAGAAGGTGGAATTTTTACTCCAGTGGACAAAGTGGCAGAGAATCAAGTCAAAGGAGATTAATTTAGAAACTTGAGGTCTAAACAAATTTGTGCTCTTGGGCTTTACATTTGCTTAGGACCTTCTACTCCTTTTTCCTTTCCTATTTGTCCCTTTGGATTGGGAATTTCTATCCTATGCCTATCCCACCATTGTATTTTGGACAGATATAATGTATATGATTTCATAGGTTCACAGCTGGAAGATAATTTGCCTCAGGATGAAACATAATTTGAGGCTCACCCATATCTGATTTAGATGATATTTAGATGAGACATTGGACTTTAGACTTTACATTGATGCTGGAACTAGTTGAGACTTTGAGGCTATTGGGAAAAAATCAATGTGTTTCACATGTGAGAAGGACATGGATTTGGGGAATGCAGGGGTAGGATGCTACAGCCTGAATATTTGTGCCCCGGACCCCCTAATTCATTTGTTAAATCCTAATGCTCAGTGTGATAGCAAGCAGAGGTGGGGCCTTTGGGAGGAGACTAGTTCCTGAAGGTGAAATTGTCATGAATGGTTTTAGGACCTTAATAAAAAAGATTCCAAGGAGATCCCTCACACCTTCTACCATGTGAAGATACAAAGAAAGAAGAGCCATCTACAAACTAGAAAGCTGCGTCTCATCAGATGCTGAATCTGCTTGTGCCTTGGTCTCAATTTTCCAGCCTCCAGAGCCATGAGAAATAAATGCTGATTGATCAAAAGCCACTCAATCTCTGGTATTTTGTTATAGAAGCCCAACATACTAACACAAGGATCAAGGAAAATACTAGTCTCACCAGATATATTTAAGGAAATTGTAGGAGACGTTTTAATTCCCAGTGAGACTGGTCAATGAAACTCTTGGGTAAAAAACCTAGAAAACCAAAAAATAGAAGTATAAATGTATTCTTTAGATTTTTGGAGATATATTCCAGAAAAGATATCAAAAAATTGGAAAGTGATTCCCTGAAAGAATAGGAATCTGGCACTAGGAGAGTTGGGGATAGAGACTGCTGGTTTCATTATAGTTTTATTGTAAATATTAAGATATATAACACTATATTATTATATGGCATTATTTGTCTTTTAGAACTATGTATAAGTACTGATTTGATAAAGATGAAAGAAATGTAGAAAATAAATTTTTAAGAAGCATGGGAAAGGGCCTTAATCTCAGAGCTGGATGAAAACTCTGCTTCTGCATCAACATTTGTAACAAAGTAACAGGCTAGTGTGTAGAATGTCACAAACTATGGAATTCAGATGCAACATTTGTAACAAGAGGGGATTGGACTAAACAATATCTCAGTTTTTTTTTTTCATTCAAAGTTTTGTCATTATTCTGCAGTGGTTGGTGTTTCTAATACACTAGCACCTACCTTGACATTCTACCTTCTGATTCTCCTTCATTTTTCTTCATAAAACAACATTATCTGAAACATTTTATGTGTATGTGAACGTATACATATTTATTATGTTTATTGTCTGCCTCTCTCCCAGTGTAAGATCTGTGAGGGCATGGAATTTTTAGCATTTATTTGTTACCTTATTGTATATCTTATTTACCATGATAGTGTAAAGAATTTCAATAATGCCTAAAACATAATAGGCATTCAAAAATTGTTGAATCGATACATTTCATCAATTTCAAAACTGTGTGCAACAATACCACTGCACAAATTTCCATTTTCTTTGCTTGAACCATTGAAAACAATGAAAGAAGATATAAGATCATTTGTGACTGACGGTTTGTAAATCTAATATACGCAAGGTGTATCTCAAAAAGGTAATGTATGCAAGTGCATATCTCATTCATTTTAACCTTCTAACATAATGTCAGTGACTTAATTTGATTGCAAATACTTTTCTTTCCTTGACAAAACTCAGTCCTGTTTGTAATATTCTTACAAAACAGTATTCAGTTTACCCTATGGTTTTTGTTTCATCTTCTCTTCCTTTGATTTTGGCTTTCTTTGCTTTCAGAAGAATTTGGTAAGTAACTTTGCTAAATGGTTGAAAGTTAGGTACTTCAGCTATTAGCTTTTAATTCCATTTAATATCGTTTATTAGGTAATAGAGAAGATAACTTTAATTTCATTATGTTCCATCAACTGGGAATCACATAAAAATTCTCTGGATATATTTGATGTTCTGAAAAAGAACCTCATATTCCTGAGTGAATACAACTACTCAAAAAATCAAAAGTTGATATTCTGAATAGTTAACATTAATGCTTGAATATCATTTAAACAAAATGGACCACATCAAAATGAATTAAGGATAATCCTAGGTATACCAGCTATCTATCCCTAGAGGTTTATGAAGCTCTGATCAAATTATAAAAGGAAAAATAATGATTTGGAGATAAACTGCATGAATTCTCAGATCATTTCATGTGACAATGGCCTTCATTTAATAATCCTTGAATCTTGCTCTTTAGGAAGATTTGTTTTCCCCAAATGTTATATATCTACTTTGATTATATTAAAACCACTCAATGAAAAAATGAAAGTAAAGTTTTGTGTTTTGCTTTGTTTTAACAAAATTGTTTCTTTATTAAAACACATCGAGGACACCTGGG
This sequence comes from Spilogale gracilis, assembly GCA_004023965.1. Classification (NCBI taxonomy): domain Eukaryota; kingdom Metazoa; phylum Chordata; class Mammalia; order Carnivora; family Mephitidae; genus Spilogale; species Spilogale gracilis. Next base: position 26,363 of record PITA01014558.1, on the reverse strand, counting down.
TGGCTCACTGAGTTAAGGCCTCTGCCTTTGGCTCAGGTCATGGTCTCAGGGTCCTGGGATCCAGGCCCATATTGAGCTCTCTGCTCAGCAGGGGCCTGCTTCCTCCTCTCTCTCTGCCTGCCTCTCTGCCTACTTGTGATCTCTCTCTCTATAAAATAAATACATAACTTTTTTTAAAAATTTGAAAAAATAAAATAAAATAAAACACACAGATATCCTTCATTTCTTCCTTCTTTCCTCTCTTGCTTTCTTTCTTCCTTCCTTCTTTGGGTAAGTTAGTCAAAAAGCCATCAGAACATTCACTTGTATTCTTCTTTTCTTTGTCATTCATCTTCTCCAATACTTGCTGGAGGCAGCTGAGGGAAACAGCACTATTGAAAAATGACAGCTAGGCAAGATTTTGGGCAACTGCTCTGTGTTGTCATTTAGGTGGATTGATTTCAGAGGTATTGAAAACAAGCAAATGCAAGTCATGTTTCTCACTCTTGGAAAAGGGAACTGCAAATAGGAAAAGGGGAAAAGCTAGAATGAATCCTGTGAATGTGAATTGGAATTGCAGGTATTGTGGTGAACTTAAGATACTGATGTGAATTTAAGTTGAAAGAGAGAGAAAAAGACGTAAATGGAAGTATTTGTGTGTGTGTATGTATATATACCACAGGTATATTATTTTTTCCTAGTTTAACTAATTGGTCAGCTGAGTAGGCCTGCAAATAATGGATTAAAGTGTCAGTAAGCACACCCAGATTATTATTCCTTAGCTTCTAAATACCATTATCCACTAAGGAATCAGGGCTCATTAGAGAAATAGTTTATTCAGGGATTGGGACAGGAAAAATACAAATAAGCCTAGAACATATTCATGTGCTGGAAAATAAGAGATCTCTCAAAAAAAATATTGGCAAGTGTAAAAAATAATGACATAGAAACCAGCTTGAAGGGGTGCCTGGGTGGCTCAGTCATTAAGCGTCTGCCTTGATCCTGGAGTCCCGGGATCAAGCCCTGCATCAGGCTCACTGCTCTGTGGGAAGCCTGCTTCTCCCTCTCTCACCTCTCCTGTTTGTGTTCCCTCTCTAGCTGTGTTTCTCTCTGTCAAATAAATAAATAAAATTTTTAAAAGAAGGAAGGAAGGAAGGAAGGGAGGAAGGAAGGGGAAAGAGAAGAAAGAAAGAAAGAAAGAAAGAAAGAAAGAAAGAAAGAAAGAAAGAAAGAAGGAAGGAAGGAAGGAAGGAAGGAAGGAAAGAAAGAAAGAAAGAAAGAAAGAAAGAAAGAAAGAAAGAAAGAAAGAAAGAGAGAAAGAAAGAAAGAAAGAGAGAAAGAAAGAAAGCTGAAAGCTACCATTTGGCAAAAGTCATAGTGATAACTGTTTCAGGCAAGAATCCTCAATGGATGCTAAAACTAGTGGGTGAAAGTTTGATAAGGAAAACTAAATTTCAATACTCTCAAGTATTCATTAGAAAAGAAAAATAGTGACTTTACCTGAGAGACATCACTTTAATCAAGTGACCAGACTTAAAATCACCAGTAATGAGAAAGGAATATCAGTAATGAAACTACCTATCAGATACAGAACAATAAAAAGAACATAACATCACTTAGGCGATAGGCCAGCCAGACACATAGGTCTAGATAGATGGGAAAGTAGGTAGATATGTTGGTGGAGAATGTAATAAAACAAATGTGCTCCAGTGTCACCAACTATGGAATCTGAGTTATGAGTATTCATCTGTTATACTATCCCTGCAACTTTCCTGTAAGTTTGAAACTATTTTAAAACAAAAAGCAAAAAGATACAGCTGCAAATTCTCCTTTAGAAAGTGACAAAATCATTTTACATAAAGGAAATCAGCTAAGAACAGTTGTTCGGCAATACTATGCTTGTGAGCCCAATACAAGTTTTGGTCATTATTTCATTGTATTTCCAGAAAAAGTAGCCAAGTTTACAGCAGCCTTGCTACAAATAGGACCTTGGTGAAATTGCGGCCAAATAGAGAAAATTCATAAGACGTTTACTGTCAGCAGGCCTGCTGGGAGTGGCATCTGTGTCTGTACATTAATTCTCTTACTCACAGCTACAACATACCCTGCCTTGGTGTGTATTACAAATGTGATCACACTGGGGCGCATTAGCTTGTGTTTGGGATCTTCTCAGAAATCAGGAGTCTTAGTACCTTAGAAAATACAGACAGACATAATCTTTATCTATTCTGCCTCTTATTTGAAAAATACATCTGAGCAAAACTTTTACCCACCCTATCCTTTCTCCCATGCTTTGTCAATAGAAGAATAGGAGTGCTATATGAATTTTTTTTACATATTAAAAACACTAATGAAATACAACGTTAAGTATATAATATGCTTTTTTACCATGTAAGCATTATAAGGCAATTAATATAGAAAACAGTACTCTGAGATAGACTTTTGCTATATATTGCCGCACACACAAAAAAAATCATCGCAGCACTGATTACAAAGGTTGAGATGAAGAAATCTAAAATGCATTCCTGGTCAAATTATTGTTGTATATCTATAATTAGAATTATTTGCAACTATTAAAATTTTGTTTTAGAAGATAAATTAGTGACTTCTTACAGAGGTAAAAGAAGCAAAAGCAAACTAAATAAAGATTATATGGTTCCCATGGATAAACAAACACAGATATACAACTCTACAAGTTATTTTCTTTGAATAATGGAATTATGAGTAATCCTTATTTTCTTACCTGCAATTTTTGCATTTTCTCAATTTTCTGTTATGAATTTGTCTTGCTGTCAAAATCAGGGGAGTAAGCTAGTTTCATTTTGCAAATGAAACATATTTTAATGTGTTTCCTCTCTGTTAGCCCAGGTATCATCACATTTCTTAGAAGCCTTTACAGGCTGAAAGGAAACTGAGGTTGTATTTACTCTTAGAAGTAAAACCGACTCATTTTAGTTCCTATATTTGTATCAGGTTGGCTAGAGTGCCAGCAGAGATTAATGGGTGATTCTTTATCTATGGTTTTCCAGGACTGCTTCATTTTAGAAGCAAAGAGCTCTGTGAAGCATCTTTCCATTTTATGTCTCTGCTTCACCAAGAACATCTAACTTTTTAAACAACCTTCTGATTATGTCTATCTTCACAAATGCTCTCCATCAAAAATATTTGACTGAATTAGCAGCTTCTGCTAACTTACTAATTTCTATCTGATCTTAAATTAAAACAAAAGACCTTTGATTAAAAGGTGAATCTCTTTTTTATTTAAATTCCTGAGTCCATGGGGAACACAGAGGTCTCCAGGATTTTAAATTATTATTTTAACATCCCAAAATTTATCTTAAATGTGGAATACCACATCCAAACATTTAAAACATAATTGTTATTTGAAGTTATATGATTCAATAAGTTAAAATGTGGACAATAATAAGAGATACAAATTAAATTTCACTGCTTCCATAAAAAATATAATCATGATATCTTGAATTTTCATTAGCCTAATAAATTCTTATTGAATGTCTACTTTATGCATATTATTATATTATCTGCTAAGGACTACAACAAGATAGGAGAACTGAATTTTTTTTTCCTTTTGCTGATTAAATTTAGATGAAAGCCAAAATAGTGAAATGATTGCTTCTAAATTAAAGTGAAATAAATCTTTCTTTAAAAGTCACAGTAAACATTAAGTAGCATAATAGCGCAATCATCCTTTGTTTTTCGTGTGCAGTGCTAATCATTTTTCATGGTTGATCCTCATTCCTCCAGAGTCATGAGGACCTGTAATTTTCACAAAGTTAATCTTGATGGGAAACTGATAAATGAAAAATAAAATTTGTTATACTGGTAGTGGTTTATATACTCACTCCAAATGTAATCACATTTTCATGGGCTCCTAAGTCCTAGGATGCAATCTGTGGTCTACAATCCAAATAGATGGAGTTAATGAGTTGTGTCTTGGACCAATAAATAGAAAAAGAAAAAGAGGAAGAATTGTGAGTATGTCACCATGATGAACCTATTACTATTAGTGGAGAGCCTGAATTAACTATAAGGTGACCTTGGCAATTTATCCATTTCCTTCCTGTAACAATATACTGATTATAGTTCCGCCATTACCATAACGCCGCTCTGTCATTATTATAGAGAATCTGGAGCATTTTTCAATCGTTAGTAGGAGATGGGGTTAAAATGGGAGGGAAAAGTCCCTTAGAAATGTTCAAAGAAAAAATTTCCCCTCGAAGGAAAGTAAATGTCTGCAGAACTCTGTTAATAATGCAAGAGGTTTCATAGCCCCATCTGGTGGTGAGAAACTAATTTACTGAATGAACCATCTAGCTCAGCCGCTCGTTTTGAGATATATATGATTTCAGCAATCAAGGAATATCATTGTGATCCTAACCTAGATCCTATACAAGATAACCAGGCCATGGTAAACAGAATTTAAATAATAAGAAAATACCTGTCCACTTAATAATTCATAAAATAATAGAAACATTCATCTCCAGAACTAAACTCAATTAGGAGTTACTTTGTCTCTTCTAGAGCAGACTTTCTCTTTGACAATTATTTCTAGTATTTACCTAAACGTTAAGTGGCACTCAGTAAAACGTTCAACAACAGAATCATATATATAGTTCTTGATGTTTCAGATAATATTAGCATTGCCTCAGTCTTGCAACATGTCAGTCTTTATAACTAAATCTGTGTCTTGATCAAATTGGAATATTTATGGTTGTAATCCTTCTAGAATATTGAGATCCAAATAAAGTAGACAGAACCTATCTTGCAGCTTAATCCATGCTTTTCCATCCTCTCCATAGCCCAAATATTTAAGGATTCCAATTTTTAAGTTTTTCATATACCAACTTTCAACAATGAAACTACTCTTCAAAAACTTGTATAATAGCCAGAGAAGATTCTGAAAACCTATGTTTTACAGAAAAGTGAGAAATACCAGTGAATATACAAAGTTACTGTGAGTTTCTGGTTAGGCAGCAATGTGAACTGAAGCTGGAAAGTAAATCCATCCAGAAGAACTGCACGTCCTTCAGGAGGTTATCAGGTACCTTGTCCCTGGTACAGCATCATGTAGTATAGGAAGCAGAAGTGATGCACAACATACAAACCTGCTGTGAGGCTTCCACGGCTCAGAGATGTTACATCTGGCCTCTTAAGCCGGTTTCAGAGACATCATCAATAAACCATAATCAGGATGTGATGGTTCCAACAAGATCACCAACAAGAAGAGCCTGGAAGCCAGCCAGTCCATCAGCACTGACAGTTCCCTGCAATTTAGTCCTCCTGAGCAGGGCATGTTTAGAAAACGGATGACAACAAGGAATACAAAGAGCCACTGTCAGCCAGGCAAGTGTGGAGAGAGATCAGCAGGAAAGGGAGGAAATATGCCCTGATGGTCAACTGAACCTCTTCTATAATGCTGGAGCAGCCAGACTGTCGCTTTAGGCAATTCAATGATTAGTTGTTTTTAGCCTTGATGATAAATACCAGTATGTAAAAAGTTCTATAATTCTTATTTCAAGTATCATAATCATTTGTAAGATTTAAGTATACAAATAGAAAGGACAGCTAAAATATTCACAGATTAATCGATTTAGGATTCAAGAATGCCAAGCATTCCTTTTCAATATTAATCATCATTATTAATTTTAACTATGGGCACCTTCTCAGAATATTCCAACAAGTTTTCATTGACTAGATATTGAGGCTTGATTCTCTTGTTACCAACGAACAAACATGAATTTATGAATATCAAGAAAAGCTGTACCAGTTATGCTGAAAAGTAGAATTCCAAAGTTCAAAACAGGGGGAAAAAAAAAGTGGATTCTTTCTGCACACTGTCCTTCAAAGAGAGCTTTCTCCATCCTTCAGTGAAACTGGAGCCCATCCTATGACTTCTAACCTCTGTGAAAATAAAAATCTTTTGATTGGGGTGTCTGGGTGGCTCAGTAGTTAAGTGTCTGCTTTTGGTTCAGTGCCGGGAGCCAAGACTCAGCAACCAGTAACTGGCAGGGTCCAGAAGGGAGGGAAGGCATCAACACTTTCGAATGAGGAGACCAGACTCGAAGAGTGGTATGGGGGTCTCCCAATAGCACTGTTCTCAGGAAGCTTTATTTATACTGCTTTACAAACGTCATTGTTAGATCAGAGTGGCCCTACGCTGAATATTTTTATCCAAAGAGGGAAGATCAGAGTGATCTTTCAAGATGAAACCCAGTACCCACGGGGGATGAATTATGGTACAGTACATTATTTTTTATTAATGCAAGCAACCCTGAATTGGTACATAATGTTTGATGTAATTTTTGTTTATACACTCCAGTAGGGTACAAATCACTATCACTAACTTATCATGAGTTAGTCAGTAACAGAGCTCAGTATATCAGTAAGAGGCAGCTTAAAAAGTACAGCACGATCGAAGTAGAGTCAGTGGTTACATATCATAAAATTTTGCAATGCATCACACAGCATGTTTCTGAATATATGCCCTTAAGACCTTGTTTACTTTCCTTCGTGTTTCCTGCTGGCACCTCAAGGTTTCCTCGTTCCTTGGCCGTTGCCCAGGCTCTCTAAGTTTTTAGATAAGGCACATATTCTCTCAGCAACTGGCCTTCTGCGGCCTCCCACAGTTAAGGTCATGATCCTGGAGTCCAAGGATCAAGTCCTGGAGTCCCCACTCAGGGGGAAGCCTGCTTCTCCCTCTCTCACTTCCCCTCCTTGTGTTCCCCGTCTAGTTGTGTTTCTCTCAGTCAAATAAATAAATGAATAAATATAATAAAATCTTTTTAAAAATTATTTTAATTATTTTTATTCATAAGAGAGTCATCATTATCTAATAGAAATATCAAATATGTGTCAATCTGTCAATAAGAATCATAACTGAAGTATTTCTTTTTCCCTAGCATAGACCCATGAACCCACTGGGGAAGGAAGGATAAGAGCTGGGTTAACTAGCTTGACTCTAGGGACCCTCCCTGAATTTACATGGGGATTAGTTTGGGAATAAAGTTCATAAAGTTCATAATTCTTCTCAATGTCATTGATCTAATCTCACAGTACCTTCTACTGGCTGTTCCGTATTTGAATCTGACACTTTCTCTCATTTCCTTGGGAACTTTGAAGACCACTCCTCCCCATTTCCTTTCTCTCCTCCTCTTCCCACTACTCCTACCCTTCCTTCTATCTCTTACCCCATCTCTGGACATCTGTCACCTGCAATTCCATTAAAGCAAGGAAATCTTTCTTCCCACCATCAATTTATGAGTCTTTCTTTGCCCCCTTCTTCTGCCATATGATCTGAATCCTCTTAAAGTTGGTTGTATTTATGACTCTCCTCTCGGCCATCTTTCTTAACACAGCTCCAAGCCAGCTTACCCTTCCAAGAGACTCTCTGAGCCATGGAAAATCAATATCCTTACCTTCAGAAACTCTGGGATTAAGTTCTGTCCATTCTAAAAGCAGACACATCTTGCTCATCCATCAGAACAGCTAACAAACCACAGATCTGCCTCCTCTGTGTCCACACAAACTCCATTAGAAACATACAAAGTTCCTTAGATGTCTTTTTGAAACCCTAATCTCCAGAAGGAAAAACCATCCCTCCACCATGATGGGGTCCTACTCAGCACACCCACAGCTCTCTCCAAAGAAATTCTCTCCTTTTCCCAAATCCACTTTTGGTCCCCTCAGTCCTTTCTGTAGGATCACAAACTGATCTTAGCCACTTCCCCTGCAAATTTTTTGTTTGTTTGTTTGTTTTGTTTTGTTTTTGTTTTTTAGTATAGTTGACAGGCCATGTTATATTATTTTCATGTATGAAACTTAGTGATTTGACAAGTTTATATATTATTCTTTCTTCACCACAAATAGAGCTACTATCTGTCCCATGATATCACGATTACAGTATCATTGACTATATTCCTTATGCTTTGCCTTTTATTTCCATGACTTACTCATTCCATAACTGGAGACTTGTATCTCATCCTTCTCTTTATTCATTTTGCCCAATCCCCCACCCCCCACCTCTTTGGCAACCATCAGCTTGTCCTCTGTATTTATAGGTATGATTCTGCTTTTTGTTTAATTCTTTTTTTTTAGATTCTGTTTATGAGTTTAATCATATGGTATTTATCTTTCTCAGTCTGATTTATTTCATTCCCTTTGCAAGTCCTCCTTAAGTGATCTGGCAAACAACTACCTGCAATGTGTCCATGGTTGGCACCTCATATCTTCAGGTTCTCTTAGCTTGTTTAACTTGTGACAAGGATCTGAGGGTACATAGAACAAGTTTTACTTGGGAGGTGACCCCAAAAATACCAATAGGGAGTGGAGAAATTAGACTGAGAAAAAAGGAAGCCAATAAAGCAAGTTTTTGCTGTGGGCACCTGGAGTCTAATTTGGCAGGGGTGCTCAGGGAGCCAGTGTCAAAATGTGCCTCGGATTTAACCCTACCAAGGATCAAGGAAACCAGAACATTTACACAAGCAGGTTCATCAGTGACTGATTGAAGACCTGTTCTCAGACAAGGGAGTCAAGTTAATTTTCTGGCTATTTTGGAATAGAATGTCATGTGTGAGGGTAGAATAGGCTCTGCCCATAAGATATTCAGACAAAAAGATACAAATGCGGTCACTTGGAATTTGAACTGGTGGTGCTAAAATAGAAAAAGGTGAGTATAGACGGACAAAGCAGTGGCTCCTGCAAGGCCGGATGACCTGAGGCAGAACAAGTCTTGTTTTAACACAATTAAACTGGCATATGATACCAAAATAGAAATCAGGTTCTTTAAAGAAGACTGTCAAACTCCATTTTGTGCCTTTCATGATATGAATGGTCTATGAAACCTATAAACAGTGATCTGTAACACCAGGATCTGCTCTAGAACTGAAGTATTTCTCACCATAGTTCCACTGCAAACTTGAAGGCAAAAAAACAAAATGAAAATCTCTTTCCACTCCCTCTTAAATTCTACTCAAATGCAATCTCTGAAGACAATTTCATGTTTTATGCATTCTCCTGTTACCTCATCAAACTCTTCTTCCCAATTCTCTTTCTACCTCCTTGCCAGAGCTGAAATCTGTCCCCTGCCCTAACCCCAGTAATGAGACACCCTTCCTGTCCTTGTCTGCATTCTGCTCTCAAATGTCACTTCCCCTTTTATTTAAAGTCCTTTTTCCTCATCCTCTACCACTCATTGTCTCTTTCAATTTGGTCATCCTCCAAAATTCATTTAGAATGTTGGCACATGGTTCACATGTCCGTGTAAGTTATATATATAATGTCTGTTTCTCACAGTCCTTGAATGCCTTCAACTTGGCATTCACTTCTCTTCACATCCACTGTTGCCATGCCAAGTTTGCCAACACCCAGAATCACTTCACCTCTGAAATCTTATTCTTTAATAAATTTTTTCCTCTAAATATAATATCTGTTATTCCACTTCGGCTTTTTTTTTTTTTTTTAGTCCTTTTTTCATCTATCTCCTACAGTGTTGTGTTTCTCAAGGGTCCTATAACATGTCATTTTCTCCTCATCTACAAATTCTTTATGTCCTCAAGTTCTTCCCAATTAGGCTAATCTATTATCAATACCCTCCATCCCCTTGTCCTGTTGTCACAGTCAGCAAGTGATCCTGAGCAAATCTCTCTTTTTGCTCCTGTATCAGATCTATTTAAATTGTTAAATAAAGAGAGGGAGAAGGAAAAAGATGGGGAGGAGGAGAGAAAAGAAAACAAAATGTAAATTCAAAAATGATACATATATTTTCTTTATTATTTGTTCTTTCTTGGTGTTCCTTCTTCCATTTTCTAAAAAACTCAAATCTCTGCTATTATTTTCAAACTCTCTATTCCAATGCCTACTCCATCACTTTCAATATATGGTTATCCTTCTATAACACAGAGAAGTTGGAAATTTTGGTGAAAATGTACACATTTCATAGGATCTATCCCTAAAAAGATTTTCATAAGATCTATCTCTGAAAAGTTAATATTAATCACATTTATTCTTATAGTCCCAGTTTAAGTTATAGTATTATAAATAATTATGACAAAACTGTATGAATTTTTATATCAGAGCTTTTCACGTGAAACACCTTTTTATGTATTATAATAACTGAAGTGAGAGAGGTGTTACGATTAATAGTACTAAAGTCTACACATTTAGTAAGTGGCATGGCTACAATTCAAAGTAAGGTTTAATTAATTCCAGAGATCATGCCTTCAATTACTATATTATTATACTCAGAAAAACCTTGGTTCTCAATTCTGTCTGTTTCCACCTCTTGAGGACTGAGACCCCATCCTGGGTCTCTTTTCTCTTCTGTACATATAACTACTCTGATCTTTTCTCCTCAGCAAAGAAGTATGATCATATTTTTTTCATCTTAACAAAAAATCCTTCCTAACCCCATCTACTGTTCCATTTACTGCCTTCATATTTTTTCTTTCACAACTGTACTTTCAAAGTCCCATTCTCCTCACTTACTTAACCACTAGCTTTTTACCCACAGTATATAGACTGGTACACTGCAATTGTCTATACCTTATTCAATCTTTTTCTCATATGATTTCTCTTTATTACCTGAGTCCCTCCTTCTCAAAACTTTCCTTTTGTTTCCAGGACCCATTCAATCTTTCCCTACTTTCTTTATAGCCAGTTCTTCTCATCTTCCCTCTTGGGCACCTCTTCCTCTGCCCAAACTTTAAATATTAGAGTTTGAGTTCCCCAGGTTTCTGTCTGTAAGCTCCTTCCTTCATTCCTTCTCTTAACCCTCCCTCCCTTGTTCCGCCTTCCCTCTTTTCCTGCTTTACTTCTCCCATCCCCTTTCTTTTCTAGCTCTCACTTTTGCCTCTTTATCACATCTCTAGTCATACTATGATTGTATATTTTCTATAACACTAAATTTTAGGTTCTTTGAGTGCAGCAACTGTATATTTTATCTCCATTTTTATCCTTAGCACCAAGTAATATGACTAATTCATATTACTTATAGGAAAGTATGGCCCCATATTTGTCTTCTCTTTCAACATATATGATACTCAAGGAAATCTCAAATAGTTCCTAAAAGTATATATATATATATATATATATATATGTAATCTGTGGCTTTAAATTTTTATTCTCTACTTCTTAGATTCAAGTCTTGCATAGATTACTTCTTAACAGTTTTTAAAACATGAAAGACCATAATTCCTATTCACTTCACACAGACTGAAATACCTTCCTGGTATTGTTGTTTTTAAGTCAAAGCCTATTAACCAAAGACAACCCAAGAACACATCTATAGTCAAATAAAACTTAGATTTATTGAGAGACAATATATGGGCGAACCCACCACAGAAGAACTCTCAGTGAGGAAAAGTTGGGAAGGACTCCTTAAAAGGTTTGAGCTTGTGCTAGATAGCCCCACAGGAGAACTGAGGAATGAGGGGACAATTTCAAGTTAGAAGCTCTTGGGAGCAATGCATTTTGGTGACTGATTATCTTAATTCATTCAATCTAGAAAGCATGAGGATTAAAATAAGACAAGGTCATTATTAAATTGTCTCTCTTGTTCCAGATGTAGTCTATGCCTTATTTTGAATACTCTTAATATTATACCTCTTTGACCATTAGGAACTAATTGTTGCCCATATTTTTTTTTTAACTTTCTCAATGTTTCTCCCTGATTTGTAAATGTAATTGTATGATGTTTTTACATTCCAAATAATATTTCCTCCCCTTTGGGGCCTGTTTATTTATCTATGATGTGCTCATTTATTTTTACATAATAAATTTATTTGTTTTGTCTTTTGACCAAACGCCCCAAAGAGTTCCTGAGTGCCACTCTCAAGGCACATCTATTTGCCTGACTCCAAAAAGAAACCAAGTTTCTAAGCATCAAATTCCAACATTGTTGTGGAGTCTCCTCTCTTGGCTGGGACACAGAAAGGAACAGGAGCTGGTCCTGTCCGGTCCTGGAATAGCTCTGTCCCTAGGATGCCGAGGCTGCTCCTTCTCAAGGTAACATAACAGGATAACAGGCTTCCCAGGTCTGATGCCAGAGTTCACCCCACAACCTCCTGATCATAACTAGCTTCCCTACAAGAAAGACACAGCTAGTCAAAGGAAGTGGGTGTCCAGCCTCCTTGGCCATGTACTTCTAGTTTCAGAGAAATAAACTGAGATTTAGTTTGGAAAAGAAAGAAAGAAAGAAAGAAAGAAAGAAAGAAAGAAAGAAAGAAAGAAAGAAAGAAAGAAAGAAAGAAAGAAAGAAAGAAAGAAAGAAAGAAAGAAAGAAAGAAAGGAAGGAAGGAAGGAAGAAAGAAAAAGAAAGGAAAAAAGGGGTCTGTTTTAAAAACCCCTTATGTTTCATCAAAACACAGCATACATAGAGAAAAGTATGTGTCTCATATCTGTACAATTTGATGAATTTTTACAAGTTGAAAATACTCATGTAACCATTATCTGGATCAAACAATCAAATATTATCAGCACTACACAAAACCCAACTAATTGTTTCCTGTATCACTCCAAGGTAATCCATATCCTTTCTTCTTTTGTTTTTCAGATTTACTGATATATAATTGACAAAATTGTAAGATATTGAAAGTGACAGTATGATGATTTAATATAAGTATCAAAAGAATATTTTAAAGGCAATTCAACTTCATGCTTCTAATGTTCTAAAATTACATTGGATTTATTTGACACACATCTCTGTTGGAGATTGTATAAGATACTTAATAATTTACCTAACACTTAACATTTCACACTAACTGGTACCTCCATTTATTTGGTCCTTAATTATTTATTATCTTACTTTTCACTTGGCTGCTATTGATGTGCATATGTTTTCTTAGGTATCAGATGGAACATAAGGAAGACATCTTGTACCTGAATATCTTTATTAGTACTACACAAATTTCCGATTTTTCCATACATTATTAACAAACATTTGCTTACTGATCCTAAAGAATAAAAAATTCCCTCCTCTAAGCATCATTTTCCCACTCTATATTCTGTGACATTTGTGAGTTGTAATACTGCTGTCTGGTGACAGACGATAGCTACGTTTGCAGTGAGCACAGCGCAACATACAGAGTTGTTGAATTGCTATGCTGACACCTGAAATTAATGCAACATTGTGTGTCAACTCTACTCATATGATAAAAAGACTTTAAAATGTAAATAAAATATTTAATTTTTTTAAAAAAGAAATGACTGTGAAAGAAATGTTCTGACACAAATGGATGTTTTTAACCATAAAACACTAAATCAACATGTGTACCCCATTCAATTAGTAGCAGACACACTATGCATCATAACTCACTTTGTAGAGTTATCAGGATGCAGTACTTCGGAAAAAGTACAAGACCAAAGTCTTAGTGAATATTTCAGGCCCTGTACATCAGCCAAATTTAAATAATCTTAAATTTTCAAATTTTAGAATCAGGATTTTTTGTATTTTTTTTTCACTTATCATTATTTCGTCAATAGGGAAATAGCACATTTTTGGAAAACTCATATTTTCTTGCCAGAGATGAAATTTTAGAGGCAAAGGTCAAGAGCAAGAATATAAACTGGAGGCAAGAAAGGCCTAATCCACTGTATGTATGGCATCAAAATACTGTTGCACTTTATATTTTTGGGGAACTATGATTGATAAGTTGAATGTGGAATATGAAGGAAAAGGATCTCCAAGTTAACTTGAAGAATTTTAAACCAAAGAGAATGATGTAATAATTATTGCACCATTAATATGAATAGGAATAATGTAAATCAGAATCTTTGTATGAGGAAGAATACATTTTGTTTTTTAATTAATTAAATTCAAATTAGTGATTCATATCTTACAGAAGATCTATGAGGAAATAGTGAAATAGAACCAGAGCTTTCTGGGCAAATCAAAGCCAAAGTATAAAATGATTATCTCCATCATAAAAGCAAAAGTTGCAACAGAAACTTTTGCAACCAGAAAAAGTGGGCAGAAAGGAGACATAAATAAATTATTAAAGAAAAATACTATCATGTTCTTATTTAGACAAATATATGTTTGGAATAGGGCAGGGGGCTTTATTATCAGTATAAACAGTAAGAGACCCAATTCTTCAATAAAGTTACCAACAATATTAAATGAATGTTGTTTTAAAGCCTCTGCCAGGGGCGCCTGGGTGGCTCAGTTGGTTGAGCGACTGCCTTCGGCTCAGGTCATGATCCCGGACACCTGGGATAGAGCCTCACATCGGGCTCCCTGCTCGGCGGGAAGCCTGCTTCTCCCTCTCTCACTCCCCCTGCTTGTGTTCCCTCTCTGGCTGTGTTTTTCTCTGTCAAATAAATAAAATCTTAAACAAAAACAAAAACAAACAAACAAAAAAAAGACCTCTGCCAGTATGGACTCAGTGAATGCCTTTTACATTTATAAGATTCTTTAATAGTTCATAATCAATTTTCTTCCTCCCTCACAATGGTAGAAGTTTTTTTATTTCTGGTATTACCCTTTTTCAGCCTTATGGATGTGCCATTCTTCTTGTTTACTTAATCATGCCCACCTGACTCTGTTCTTCCTTCTTTTTCCTCCACTAGTTAAAATCCACCATGCACAAAATGCCTGATATCACAATATTGTGAAAAGATAAGAGAACCTATTAAAGCACAGTAAGAAGAAGCAGAGTGTAACTAACACCAAGAGTGCCACAAGGGAGCATATCAAACACAGAAAAAGAAACCAGCATTTTCATTATCTGTCACATGCTGCACTATATCCTCATTTCTACATCTGCTGCTATTTACCTGACATCCCCTAAGAGTTCTTTGGGAGCCACCATGATTTCTCAGATAAATATGTATTTCAGTTTATCTTGAAAACTTATTTCAATTACCCAGTAGACATTAACGATGTCTTCCCAGCTGTTATTTTCTATTATGTCCTGTAAATGAGCATGTGGGCCCTTTTTAAAAATACTCCTTTGACCTAAAGATGATGAGGGTGCTCAAGCAGTAGTGACAATAGGCAGAATAAACTCTCCTCACTTGGGAAATGAAATAGGCAGCTTTCCTAAAAATTACCCTGGCCGGTGCCTTCTACATTGAATACGTATTGTGTATTAGATTTTCATGAATTATATCCCCAAAGTATTTACAATAAAACCTATGTGGGCTTGATCAGAATCCCTCTGAACCTAACTTTGTATCTATGTAGGAAAATCCTTCAACTCACAAAAGGGACAAAAATTAAAAAAAAAAAATGTAGTAGTAAACTACTTTCCTGCTTAATGCTTCACATCATGTTGTTATGTCCCTTTGACTATAGGTAAAACATATATATTAAATAAAACAAATTTTACTCTATGATTTCAAAGATCTAAGGATTCATTTGGTCCATCAAATTGTAAAAGTTTTGGTCAAATAGGAATGAATGCAAGTATATAATACATTCTATTGTAATATCCTCATATGGATAACTAAATCAGTTGCTTTTACAATCCTTTTTTCTCAGACAACTGAAAAGGAATTTGGAATTAGGTAGTCCCTTTTTCATGATAATCCTCAAGAAGAGTTTTAGGAAAACTCTGATTATTCTTTGTTAGTCTTCTTTTCTCTTCCAAGATTGTACTTCTACAAACACAGAAGTCCATAGGAAAACACTTTTTTTTTTTCATTTTGTAGCAAATAGAAATTTATCCTGCAACTCCCTACAGAAACCTGAGAGAAAATAAATGATCACTTTGACAAGAACAATGCCACTTTCTTTTGAACAGGTTACCTAGTTCTTAGTAACCTGTTCTCCCAGGACAATTTACTTAGAAAATCAGACCAGTCACCTCTGAGTTTGCTCTGGTTACCAATCACACACAGCATTCAAGGAACCTAAAGTCTCACAACTACTAGGGAGCTTTTTCATACTGTGCTGATTTCATAAGGAAAATCATTTTATTCACCTGATACAAAGAGCAGTAGCTACTATCACCACTCCCATTTAGATTCCTCTGCCAAATCTGAGTCAGTAAATGGAGTGAGTCGCATTATCCTTTCTTAGGAGATGAGTCACTATAGGATATTGTTTGAAAACATGGTCTTTTAAGGCAGACAATTGGGATTTTGAATCCTGATTCCACCACTTACTTTTATCTTTGTATTCTTGGATGTGTCACTTCAATTTCAGAACTACAATTTTACCATATGAAAAATGCAGATAATAATAACAAAAAGGATGGTTTTGTTTAGGCAGTGCTTACCAAATCTTAATATAGGGCCCGATACATGATTAGTCCTCAGGAAAAGTTGTTATAGTTACCCATTTCATTGCTGTTGTTATAGTTACCCACTTCATTTACAGAAATAGCCTATACATTTATACTGAAAAATCTTCATCGTATTAAAACTTGAATACATAATGGCCATGATACTATAATTTATCTTTAAAATTTTGAAACATTTTTATGGATTTATTTATAAACTAAATTTATAGTTCTACAAGATCTTTAAAATTTTTATTGACTTAAAGGGAAAAAAAGAAGCAATATTTGATATCTGGGATAAAACCCAGAGTATCAAGAACAGGTAAAAGAGAGGTCGGGTTTACCTTCTCCAGGTATATTGATGTCTGAGATTGTTCATTACAGTCCAAAGCTGCCTTCTTATGAACCCATATCATGTACTTAATCCTCAGCTGAAACTCCACTTCTTTCTGATAGTGGAAAAAAATGCATGGATTGAGTCTTCTCCCCATGAACTTCTTTCTTTTCTCTCTCAGAGTTATTTCTGGCTATAATATAAGACTTTTGAATTGGCTGCTTCTTAGCAAATCTATGTCATTAGAGCAATAGGTAATAGGCAGGTAGTTACAAGAGAGGAAGAGGAATTACCACATGCTAATACTGCTCTAAGTGCTTTTCATGTAATGACTTATAATCCTCATGACAACCCTATGAGATAGATACTACTGTTAACCCTATGTTATACAGGAGGGAATGCAGACACAAGGAGTGTAGATAACTGGCCTGAGGTAATGACTCATAAATGACAATCTCAGGCAGCATGGCTCCAAGGCACTTAAACAGGACACTACATTTTCTCAGTAAGAAAGAAAAAGATGACAATCAATATCGTACAAAATTGATTCTTAAAATTTTACCTTGTAATGATAGTAAATCTATTTAATAGATAAGATAATTGGAAACAGATAAATCAAATGAAATATTCAATATCTTAGAACTCTAGAGATGAAGGCTGGATGACACCCAGATTTTCTTTCTATGAATGCTCTTTTTGTTTTTTTGAACACAATAATCACAAGATGGAATGTTGAGGAGTCTGCAAACTGCTTTGGTAATTACATTTTACCTGGAATGAACAGATTGGTTTACTTCTAGAAATAAAGAGAATATTGAAAGGCTAGCATTAAGACCCGACTGAAACACAAAACTTTTTAAATAATAAATATAGATATTATGTTGCTTAAGTAATATTTAAACCAATTCATTGAATTTAGATAATGATCACCAACATAAATTCTAAGCCGAGAATATACATTTTGAAATAACTATAAGAACAGCTTACCAAGAAAAAAAAAAAAGATGCCTAATTTGCTCTAGTCTTACAGAAATACAGCTATTGTAACTTTAAAATATACTATGAGATAGAGGATATTATCAAGTATATATTAGGTATAGAAGAAGTTGGTAAAATAATTTTTGAACTATAGATCATTACTGGTTAATTAAATTCTGTTTCATAGATTCAAAATTGATAAAGCAATGTTACCACAACATGTTATTAGATAAGAGAAAAAGGAAAGAAAATAAATTATTAGTGTTGTATATTATGTAGGGTTTATTAAGAAACATAAATTTAGTTTCTGTGATAGGGCTCAGATGAGAGATAAGATAAATATATAAAAGTTGGCTCTTCCTGTTTACAGCAGAGTATCAACTGTAGCATAATTAAAGTGATTATAATGCTTAACAAGCATTACAAATATTGTCAACAATCAGCTCTGAGATGTAGATCAATCTACTCAATTTGGGGGAGTCACAGTTTCCTCATTATTCAGATTAAAGACCTGTACAAGGTTATATCATATGGCGCCTGGATGGCTCAGTGGATTAAGCCTCTGCTCAAGTCATGATCTCAGGGTCCTGGGATCGAGGCCAGCATCGGCGATGCTTTCTGATCAGCGAGGAGCCTGCTTCCTCCTCTCTCTCTGCCTGCCTTTCTGCCTACTTGTGACCTCTCTCTCTCTCTGCCAGTTAAATAAATAAAATAAAATCACTGAAAAAATAAAATAAATTTAAATTAAAAAAAAAAGAAACATAGGCGATAGGGAATTGTTTCCTTGGCTTTCTCTGAATGTCTCTGTTGTATGTCTAATCTGACCTACTGAGTGAGGTTAGCCAGAGTCAAGGGCTAAAGAGAAAAACCCAAAACTCAGAATCTAAAAACTATGTAAGCAATACCATAGCATTCTCTAAGGATTCCCTATGTCTTTTTCTAGTACTTTCTAAGATCCATTAGCAAAATGCCTCACACAACCCTCAAACCCTTGCAAACAATCCACAAGCATTCTTCTAGAATGACCCATGGACTCCACTACCACCTCACAAAGGTGTCCCACAGGATTTTTAGGCTTTTTGCTCTTCTAGAATGATATTATACTTAATCAGCAATCCTACTCACAGAGCTAATTCAGCATATGATCTGGTGAGCTACAGAGGGCTGAGCTAGCAGGTGAATGATGAACAAAAATTAAAGTATCAGTAAAAACTTTAATTACGCACTGAGATAGCATAAAGAGGCTTAAACCAGAGAATGCACCAAACCTCTCCATTCCATTTTCCCCCATGGAATAAAGCATCATTGAAAGGTTGCATAAATGAGTACAGAAGTAAGAGTGGTCTCACTGTTGAGGGAACCCCAAATAAAAGACTCCACAATAGTTTTATTGACCTAGCACTAGGAGCAGAGGATGAAAGGAAAAGGCTAGGAATGGAAAAGTGGCATCCAAACATAGGTCCCTGGGATAAGAATGTAGATAGCATAGGAGCATGGCCAGCTAGCGGGTTTTGAGTCCTCATCTGCAAAGCAGTGGCCATGTACCAAGCTGCGGGTGAAGGAGAATGCACAGAGTATGAGGGCAACTTCCCCTGTGAGGTCTTCCAGGTCAGGCCCAAACAATCACACATAGGCTTTCTGGTCAGGAATAAGACTTGTCAATATGGTTTGATAAGAAGTTAAATTTTCATCCTATAGATAACAGGAAACCAAAGAAGGTTTTAAGGATGGGAAATGTCATGGGCTCCTTTGATTTTTTTTTTTTTAACAGGAATTTTGGAGCACAGGGTGTAGTGGAGTTAAACAGGCCAAGAGAGAATTTTGTAATAATCCAAACAAACCCAATTCTGAACTATAATTGTAGCAAGAGAGTGAAGAAAAGTATTTAGGTAATAATTCAGGGATGAATTCAATAAGAACTGTTAAACAATTGGATAAGGAAGGTAAAAGAAAAGAATACTTAATTGTCAATAGCAAATGTTTTAGCTTGGGGGATAGGGCACTGGATAGCTTTAGCAAATATGGAGACTATAAGAATAGGAATAAGTTAAGAGAGAAGTTTGTGGGGCACCTGGGTGGCTCAGTTGGTTAAGCAACTGCTTTTGGCTCAGGTCATGATCCCGGAGACCCGGGATGGAGCCTCACATCGGGCTTCCTGCTCATTGGGAAGCCTGCTTCTCCCTCTCTGTCCCTCTGCCTTTGTTCCCTCTCTTGTGTTTCTCTCTATCAAATAAATAAATAAAATCTTTAAAAGAAAAAGAGAGAGAGAAGTTTGTGATTGGGTGGAAATTAGTTTAATAATCTTTCATTTTTTTGATCACCAACAAAAGCCTTGAGTTAATATATAAACTGGAACCTATAAATTGATAGACTAACTATCCATATAACCTAGTAAAAAGTAAATCTATGCCATTCTTATCTGAATGTTTATAAAAGCCTGATTTACCATTTGAATTTTAGGAATAATGACATAATTCCTCATTTTTGCTATGTTAACAACTTCAAAGAGAATGACTATCTGAATATAAAAATGGCTAAAGAAAATTGTGAATCATTATATAGCATGCCTATAAAGTAATAAAACAGATATACTTAGTTGGTGAGAAAAAGGAAGGAAGGAAGGAAGGAAGGAAGGAAGGAAGGAAGGAAGGAAGGAAAGAAGGAAGGAAGGAAGGAAAAGATACATATAATAGAACTATTTCAATAATTCGTTTACATTTGACATTACTTTTCTCCAACATATAACTTTACTTTCTAAAATTAGCCAACTAACCTAAGCAAACAGAGATTTCTTACTTAGGTGATCCTACTCTGTCTTACATAACCTTCCTCCTAATTCCAAGATTTTCTTTGATTCTTTGCCTCTTAGCTCAAAGTCATTAAAATTTTCCTTTTTAAGGCATTTGACAAAATACAACATCTGTTTCTGATCAAAACTCTCCAAAGTATAGGGATAGAGGGAACATTTCTCAACCTCATAAAATCTATCTATGAAAAACCCACAGCGAATATCATCATCAATGGGGAAAAACTGACAGCCTTTCCTCTGAGATCAGGAACAAGGCAAGGATGCCCACTCTCACCACTACTGTTCAACATAGTGTTAGAAGTCCTAGCAATAGCAATCAGACAACAGAAAGAAATAAAAGGTATCCAGCTTGGCAAAGAGGAAGTCAAAGTCAAACTCTCTCTCTTTGCAGATGACATGATACTCTATGTGGAAAACCCAAAAGACTCTACGCCCAAACTACTAGAACTCATACAACAATTTGGTATTGTGGCAGGATACAAAATCAATGTGCAGAAATCAGTTGCATTCTTATACACTACAGCGAAAAAATAGAAAGGGAAATCAGAGAATCGATTCCGTTTACTATAGCACCAAAAACAATAAGATACTTAGGAATAAACCTAACCAAAGAAGTCAAGGATCTGTACTCGAGGAACTACAGAACACTCATGAAAGAAATTGAAGAAGACACAAAAAGATGGAAGAGCATTCCATGCTCATGGATCGGAAGCATAAACATTGTCGAAATGTCTATACTGCCCAGAGCAATCTATACTTTCAATGCCATTCCGATCAAAATTCCACCAACATTCTTCAAAACATTGGAACAAACAATCCTAAAATTTATATGGAACCAAAAAAGACCCTGAAAAAAAATTTAAGTAACAATAAAAAAAAAAAAATCCTTTTTAAGAAGTATATTTTTTAAATTTTGCAATGCCTATCCTTTTTTTTAAGTAACAATAAAAAAAATTTCCTTTTTAAGAAGTATATTTTTTTAATTTTGCAATGCCTATCTTTTTTTTTGTTTGTTTGTTACTTAAATTTTTTTTTCCAGTGTTTCACGATTCATTCCCCATTCCCCACACCCAGTGCTCCACGCTTTAGGTGTCCCCAGTACCCACCACCAGACTATCTTAATTTGTTCAGTTTTCCCCTTTCTCAGTCAATACTTTTTCTTTTTTTTTTAGCACTATATATATTTTTTTATTGTTACTTAAAATTTTTTTTCCAGTGTTCCAAGATTCATTCCCCATTCCCCACACCCAGTGCTCCATGCTTTAGGTGTCCCCAGTACCCACCACCAGGCTCTCCCATACCTCCATCCCCCTTCCTCCAAGTCCCTCAGTTTGTTTTTGTGTCCAAAGTCTCTGTTGTTTCATTTCTCTCCCTGGATTACCCTACTTCCCATTTACTTTCCTTCTCCCACTATTCTCCAGGTTACGCTTGCATTTTGTTGCATTGTTAAACTCATTTACCTTTGAACTTACCTTTGAACTTACCAGCACTTGTCCTATACTTAGTGTTAGGGCAGAGATTTCACCTTATTCACTTTGTCAAAAAACATTTGTGAATAAATGAATGGAGGATCAACATTTTATAGATGTACTAAGAGTTTTAGATTATTGGCTTGAAATATTTTTTCCTACCTTAAAAGTTGAATTATTTTGTTAAAATAAAATCCATACACTCTTCTTCATGCATTTGCATTTGGCAATTTGGTCATGCCTCTAAAAATGGAATTCAAAAACAATTCTTTAATTCTCAGATTAATATACAGGTAGCAGGTTAAACTAATCTGAAAAGTGTTACCAAATAAAAATAAACAAAGAGAAACTTTGATATGTTTTTATTAAACAAAACAAGAGAGGGAGAGAGAGAGAGAGAGAGAGAGAGAGAGAGAGAGATGAAAGATATGGCCATTGTATTCCAAAGCGTGAATAGAATTGAGATAAAATAAGAAAACCATGGCAGTATGTTTTGACTATTGCTTCCGCCTTCTGAAATGAATTTCGTTCTTACATTCCAGGCATTAAAATTGTAACAAACTGAAATTGATTCTGCCTAAACAAAACAAAACAAAATGGCATAAATACTTCTCCTACCAAAAAAAGTGTTTAAATTCTACTTTCACCTGTACTTTTATTAACGTTCCTATAAAATAGATTCTCTAATTCGAATATGTTGATGTTTAACCTACCTTAGAAACTTAAGTGTAAATATTCAAACAGTAAGAGAAAGAGAGGGCTCGTGGGATTTAGAAGTAGGAATTACAGGCTAAGCTTTACCATGGAGGAGAAAATGAGACTTTCTTCCTACAGCATTTCATGGTAGTTAACCATAAAATAAAATTGACAGGTTGCCAACACTGTAAAAATCCTATACAAATATAGGTCATGGTGGTTCAGCCCCCAGTTACCTCTCTTGATAGCAATATTTCTGAGCATTCAATTGGTTTAAGCTCTGTTTTGGAATGTCAGCCTGGGTTGGCAGACACTTAGAACAGTCTGATATAGAAAGTCAAAGCTTAATAAGACCACTCAGAAAGCAACAAATC
Organism: Spilogale gracilis; assembly: GCA_004023965.1. Lineage (NCBI taxonomy): Eukaryota > Metazoa > Chordata > Mammalia > Carnivora > Mephitidae > Spilogale > Spilogale gracilis. The sequence goes on along the minus strand of PITA01014558.1, from coordinate 3,486 downwards.
ACAAGGGGCTCATTATTGCATTATTGCATAATTGATATATAACTATCAATTCCTCAACAGAGGCCCTTACCTGATATGGTTTTGAACAATTTCCTAGGGTGGATAAGGCAATAAAAGACTCTGGATGATATGTTCCTAATCAGAGTTTCCCATGTAATAGTAATATGACCCCATTTATCATTTAGCCTGCTTGTCACCCACTTAGTATAGACTGTATCAGACATTCATAGCCTACTACAGGAAACTGATTCTACACTCCATCATGATGAATGACTAGCTCTAGACTTTTCAAGCTTTCTTTTCCTGGATCAAAGTCACATGCACACTTGCTACCAAATGGATTTTAATTAATCCACTGAGAGGGAGAAACTGAAAAAAGAAAGCTCAGTTAACCAAGAATTTTAAGCATCTTTTAAGTGCTTATCTCTGTGCAAGACAATGCTGAGGGAAGAAGAAAAGTTTTAGATAGAGCTCTTGCCCTCCAAAAGCTTATAACCTAACTGAAGAGAAGAATAAAATTAAAAACAAGTTAAGTGGTAACCTGTAGGATACACAAATAAGAACTTAGCAAATATAGAAGAATAATAGTCAAACAATTGGATAAATAATTCCCAGAGCAACAAGATTCCCTATAATTCCATCTTTTTTCTATTTTCCTAGGTACTGTGCCAGCATCATAAGATGTTTATAATTTAGAGAACATCTGGCAGTTTCACATCTACTTAACCGCTCTTATTCCTTATATCTTAAAATCTAAGAACCTTGAAACCAAAAGGATTCATTTTTGTTTAATTCCATTTTGACAGATGGGGATTTAGAATTTAATTTTTTTCTTAGTGAGTTTTGATTCAGAAATTTTAACTATAGGCAGATGGGGTAACTGAGTAATGGACATGAAGGAGCGCATGTGATGTAATGAGCACTGGGTATTAGATAAAACTGATGAATCACTGAACTCTACCTCTGAAACTAATAATAGATAATATGGTAACTAATTGAATTTAAATTTAAAAAATTTTTAAAGAAATTTTGAATAAAAAGTAGTTTTTGTTTAACAAACATTGAAGCATCTTTAGTCATCGGAAAGTCATAGGAAAAACGAAGGTGGCAAAAGTGTTTTCGACTATCTGGAGACAATGTTATTAGCTGACACTGGAAACTAATGAAAAATATCATCTCATCTGACATAGGACAGAATGGATTTAAATTGGTTGAAGATATACTACATTCATTCACAAATATTGAAAAAAAATTCAGTCCACAAAGAGAAAATGCCTGTCAGGCCTTATAAATCTTGTTTCTAGAGCTTAAAAGAAAGTGTGATTCAAATGTGATTTATATTAGAGGTATATATATTTAACTGTTCACAGTGATAGGTTTGTAAAGGAAAGCTTCTAAGAACAATTTTTCAGCATTATATAGATACAATTATATAATTACAAAAACTCAAGACCACAATTTCAATTAAGATTTGATATTTAATTGAGAGATTGAAATGCCAAAAGATGTTCCTGGAATTGTTGTCAAAGAGATGGGCTTGTCACTAATTTAGCAAGTGGTTCTTTTTAAGTGTATGAATGTGTTTATATATAGGTGTATGTATGCATACGTTTGTGTATGGGTTTGTGTAAACTTTTAATCATTCTGAAACTTATAATAATTTGACAATGGAACTTCATTGCAAACAATAACATATTGTTAATATTTTCTTTAAAAAGCAGTGTGAATTACAAAAGAAAATAAAGCACTCAGCATTATTAAATTTACATGCCAGATTCTAGATCAGCATCACAAATTCACTGACCTCAGGGTCCCTGGGTGGCTCAGTTGGTTAAGCGACTGCCTTCAGCTCAGGTCATGATCCTGGACCGGGGATCAAGCCCCAGATCGGGCTCCCTGCTCGGTGGGAAACCTGCTTCTCCCTCTCTCACTCCCCCTGCTTGTGTTCCCGCTATTGCTGTGTTTCTCTCTGTCAATAAATATTAAAATCTTAAAAAAAAAAAAAACCAACAAATTCACTGACCTCATATGATGAAGATAAAAGAAAGTATTCAAAAAAGTTTAGGGATGATTAGTATTATCATCATCATTATTATTTTAATTGACTAATGTCGAGAATTGTTACTCCACTCCTACAATAAATTGTTACTCTCTTCTGGAGGGAAGGATGAAAGACCTCCAAAAAACTTAAGCGTTTAAGATATTCTGAAAGAATTGGTATAACAAGAAGCTACAGAATGTGGTTAAGCAATGCAGCTTCATTTGAGATAATGACCTGGCATCAGAACATCCCAAAACTTTATTTTTTTTTAAGATTTTATTTATTTGACAGAGAGAAACACAATGAGAGGGAACACAAGCAGGGGGAGTGAGAGAGGGAGAAGCAGGCTTCCTGCTGAGTAGGGAGCCTGATGTGGGACTTGATCCCGGGTCTCTGGGATCATGACCTGAGCTGGAGGCAGTCGCTTAACCAACTGAGCCACCCAGGTGCCCCAGAACATCCCAAAACTTTCCTTGGAAAGTTAAAATTTTTCAAGAGCCATGGAAAGGCCTCCTATTTTGTCTATTTTAAATAATAGCATTTTGGATAAAGCTGAAGATAGGTAACATTGGGTGGCAGGAAATAAAAACAAAGTTAATGCTAAAAAGCACTAGTTCAAACTACAAGTTCTATGATCATTACAAAATAAGTCGTTGAGGTCATAGTCCTTTGAAGCAACATGGCAGAGAGTAGGGTAAATTGGTAGGTTTTCCATGTTCCTCAAGAATTCCTGCCCTCCCCTAAACTTGGCTCAAGTCAGTTAATGTATGTGCCCTTTTTTTTCTGTACTGTGGTATGACTATAACTAGAATGTCTGTGACCATATGGAAATTAAATCTCATTAGCAAAAATATTCCATTCTGTCTGGAGGACTAAAATGCAAAGGCCTCTGTGAATCAATACTCTATTTTAGTTTGTGAAATTTCACCATAGTGAATCACTACCCACTAGCCATCCAGAAGGTGAGCTTGGGGAAAAAAAAAAAAGTCATGAGAGAGAATCCCTTTTCCTAAAAGAGAAATAAGTCCAGATGAAAGATATTAACAGGACAGGCATATCCTAGTGATATTTTATCCTAGTGTTAGAAGATCCCAAACATGGTAGTAGGCACTGTTTTTGAAAATAGAGAATATATGGCAGAAGAGGTAGACTGTGGCTTCTGCTTGCCTTTTAATCTTCTTTAAATCCTCTCAAAGAGAGTGACATGTCCCAGCCACCCAATGCATATAGAAATTTTGGACACACATGGAGAGGCTGCGGAGAAAGGGGAACCCTCTTACACTGTTGGTGGGAATGTAAACTGGTGCAGCCGCTTTGGAAAACAGTGTGGAGATTCCTTAAAAAATTAAAGATAGAGCTACCCTATGACCCTGCAATTGCACTACTGGGCATTTACCCCCAAAGATACGGATGTAGTGAAAAGAAGGGCCATATGCACCCCAATG